>JAYECN010286766.1:0-24624 GCA_035222435.1 Microcambeva ribeirae
CTTTTTCTTTTTCTTTTTCTTTTTCTTTTTCTTTTTCTTTTTCTTTTTCTTTTTCTTTTTCTTTTTCTTTTTTTTGGAGAGGAGAACAGTAATACATTACAAACTGAAATACATTCCTTTTGAACTCTTATTTTTAATTGGCTATTAAATCTCTACTAGCAAATGTGTAAATCTATGTAATGAATATGTAGGAAGGAAAAAGAGTATTAAAAAATGTTTGGGTACACATGTATAATATTTCGCCATTTATCTTTATCTCCATAAGAGCTGAGATGTCCTTTAGGAGCTGAAGCCCCTCTAGAAGTACTATCTTGTTAACAGCTGTCTAGGAGTTATTTTATTCAGTTAGAATGTCTATTTTCATCTATTTAAATTAAGCTACAGTTGCTAACATTAAAGAGGTGCTGAAGGAGGATGATAGTAGAAAATGTATTTGCAAAATAATTCCAATTGCCATGTAGTATTCACCAACAGGGCAAATGTAATGCACACAAATATTCCTGTGATTACAATACTTTTTTTTTTTTTTATCAAAATTACTAACTCCCTTTTCTGTCTAGCAAATAGCTATTCATGTGAATAACTACTGATTTCCTATTGATTTCATCAAGAATAAGCATATGAGCAAAGTTATCCATAGTGACAATGACTATTCCATCTTATTTAATGGCCTCATTTTCAATAGAACATTTTTCTTTATGTCACTAAAGTTCATAAATCCCACATAAAAATATCTTTAAATTATTGTTATTCCTCATGCAAAATAGATAAGAGACACTAACTGCAGGAAAAGTAAATATGTAAATGATGGCAGTCTAACTAAGCATATTTCAAGCCAGACGTTACCTCTAACTGAGACATCAAAGCCAAAAGATAGAACAGTGCAACGGCTTTAACTTGAATAATTAAACTATTTGACTTTGAAAATCTCTGGAAACATTTTCTATTCTTCCTTGCAAGTCTATTTATTTTAGACAACTCTATTCTAAACAGTGGTGTTTCTGCTTGGCAGAGAGCAGAACATAGCTTTATCTGAAGGGCTCTGACCTTAATCATTGCTGTTATATCCATATTCACACCTGATATCCACACACATAGTTTCCTCATTTAATGATAGAGATCCCATCAATTCACATTGCCTAGACCATCAGAGTTATAATCATGTTTTGTGCGTGCGTGTGTGTATATTTACCTGATGATTATGAAGTTTATGAAAAAATAGGCTTAGCAGAAATTAAAGACTCTGGCTTGGTACCTTTTTCCCTCATCCAGTTTAATCTGAAGCATGAGAGCAAAGAGAATAAATAGAACTTATCTGTAAAGCTCTCCAAGAGTTGGAGCAATGCCAGTCCTATGAAGCAGAACATGCTACCTGAAGTCCACTGCTTAGTATGACTTCTCTGGTCCACCAGTAGAGTCTAACTTCTTCCTTATCATTTTGCTCGCCCCTTCTCCTCTCCTTATGCCTTAGCAACTCTTTTTTGATGCAGCTCTAGTGAGCATGGAGCATAGAAAGAATAGAAGATGGAATTCAGCAAGAGATTAGAAGCAGAATGAAAACATAGGAATTCCTTTATTTTATATTTTAAATCCTTCTTAAGACTAAAGGATCAGTTTGAAAAAAAAAATTATTCTCTTATGTCTATTCTTTGCTCAAGTTTACTGTATATTCTTCAGCACCCTGCCATTTCTATTTCTGCCATTCATTTAAACGTTGAAAAGACAGGCTCATTTCAACTGCAGAAGCTGTTCAAATACTGTAAATTATCTGGCTTAGTGCAAAGACATTCAGAGTTTAGAATGAAGCTCATCATGCTATGCATGCATGACCCCACTTCAGGTATTAAATGGCTATCAAAACAATGAACATTTTATGTTACTCTATTCAAGTTTAGCTAGATGAGATGTGGGGCCCAATTCTGATCCCATTAAAGTCTGTGGGATTTCATTCTTACCAGGATTGAATATAATTATGATTGCTTTATTTTTTTTTCCATAAAACTTAGCTATTTTTTTCCTTTAGTCCCTTCATATGATTAGATCTATTTCAAAGGTTATGTCAGAGCAATGAATTTAAAAGAATCAAAGAGAAATAGAGAAAGCTCTGCTCTTGCTCGTTTCACTATTCTTCAAAGTGACAAGGCTAAATATCTCAGGAGGATTTTGGGGATATGCTTGGACATGAGTTAGCATGGAATGTTGCTAGTATAACCTGAAACAACGAAGACCCCTGAGAACCAAGGAACTTAGACCTAGACCTGACAAAGTTAGGTCTCTCATTTAAAAATTCTGCTTGCGTGTGGTATGTGCTGCAGAGTCATAGCAAAGATTTCATTATGCAGTAGAAACAGAGAAAAGTACAAAGTTGGAAGAGCTAATGACAATGCTAAAATGTCCTGTTTAAAAAATCATTTATTAAAGAAAACTTGCCATCGTTTAAAATAATTTATTTCTTGAAAGTCAGATGATAAATACTTTGAAAGACAAGAGCAGTGTTTCTTCTCTCATACTATACTATAACTAGGGTCTTAATTTATAGACTAATAAACTTTTTTTTTTTTTTTTTTTTTTTTTTTTATCACAGTCATCAGGGTTTACACCTTTTGGATAATGCTTTTTTCTGGATAATCCTTTTAAATGGCCAAACTACCAAAACTACTGCATTCCTCCCACTGATTTCAAAACTGCACAAGTAAACTGCAAAAAATGTAGCCAATAATAGCTATCATTGTCATTGGTGAGGTCTTGATCTGGTTAACAAGTGACTGTAAGCAGGATCTTGAATGCATTAAGAGTCCCAGGGAAATCATTCTTTTTCAGCATGAGTTCAGACCGTGGTCTGTTGAAAGCCAAAGAAAATGTTCTGTGGTAAATATAGTGAGTCTAGTGCTCACAAGCCTTTTGCAGGGTAAGAAATGGTCAGACTGTTTCTGGTGTGCATGTGATATCTGTAACAAATTCATGTTATTAATATTGTAATATACTAATAGTATTATATATAATAACATTATCTTTCCTTTATTGATATGTGTGCCAGATAGTATCATCCTCCATGCTTGATGCAGATGAACTATAAATCAGTGATAACCACCTACTTTTCTAGTATTGTAGAAATGCATCTATTTGTTACTCAGAGTTTCTGAGTTAAGTAAAATTTACCTTTCCCAAAATAAGCAAATGGTTAACTATTCTTTACTATTAGAAGTATATTATTGTGCAGATGAATTAACTTTAACTGTGACAGTATCACACAGAGCTACACAGGTCAGGACTCGAGAACGATTTTGCTCATAGTCTAATTAATTATCTGTTCATCTTGGAGCAGTTGCAAAAAGCTAGCTTTTGACTTTATCACTCACACCTTAGAAGGTAGTGAACTGTGTAATGCACTGGGTTTCTGAGCATATCCAAATGGATGACATATCCTTCCAGGTATTTATTATTCATGAAGTAAATAGCTTTAGTCATACTGCACTTGTTAAAAAAATCAGAAGCATTGGAAGAAAGGCTGAACATTAGATACTGTCAAAGTTTTTGTTTTATTTTTTTCCTCCATTTTTTTTCCTTCCTTCTGTGTCATTCCTGTAGCTCTGATCTATTTTCGGTAAAAAACTGAGTAGAACACATTCAGTCAAATGTAGTTACATCCTGCAAGAATAATCAAATATATAAATAATTTTTCAAATAATATCCTTTTACTGATTTGCAAGAGTAATTTTTCTTCAAAAGGCAAAAAAAAGAACATAAACACAAAGGAGCTACCAAATTCTGAATAGGCAGAACATATTACTAAGGAACTAAGAAGTGACTGACATTTTCAGAATTAGATCAGCATAAAATTGGGTCCTTTGAATTTTAGTCAGTGTATAATGATGGTATAAATCATCACTTGCCTTTTTCTATCATATTAGGTATTTTGAAAGATAACATTTAAGCCTTGTAGTACAATGAGTGTACCTGCATCCTTGCAGACACAGCCACACTCTTCTTGGAGGCAAACCATGGTAATGCAAAGGGCACAGACACAAGACCCAGTAAGGGAAATTCTGATTAAATATTAAGAATTACCCTTCATTGCCTCCTGAAAAATGAAGATAGACCATCTTTGACACAAGTTGCCTGGAGAAGATGTGAGATCTCCATTCCTAAAGATATTCAGAACTTTACTGGACAAGACCCTGAGGAACCTGATCAAAACCGGTCCAGCTTGGAGCAAGGATTTGGACCAGATGGTCTCTAGATGTCCCTTGCAACCTGTATCATTCTGTGATACCTATTTTAATCAAGAGAATGACCATCTGTGCCACAACTTGCAGTACAGATGTGATTCTGAAGTGCATTTTCCTCTTTCATTTTGTCTGAAAAGAGTCTAGTTTGTGCATGTGAGACGGATCCATCATACAAATCAAATCAAAATAAGTGGAGATAACTCGGAGACTCATTTCAAATTCATGCCCCCATTCTGAATTAAAATGCTGATGTGGTTGCAGTCTAGATGAACTTTGAAAAGGAAGCTAGACTGGTCCAGAAGTATCATGGAGCCAGCTAAGAAGCACGTGACGTATACATTTTAAATGTACTAATTAGGATATATTTAATGCTTGCTTTCAATCCAAATATAAAAGTACTAAAATAGTGCAATCAACAACAGTTATAAGTATTTTGTAGCATCTATAATGGCAGAGCCAGACACAACCTATAAACATTTAGTATACATGGGCAATGTGACTACTGAAGGGAAGGAAAGATGTGGGTAGACAAACAAAACAAAGAGACAACGGTTAAAAAGTTGCCAAAGGACAAGATAAGAATAACAAAATGAAAATAGGCAGGCCATGCACCCTAATATACTAAGATACTAACAATTTCCATATACAGCAATCATAATAACAGCATATAAGAGTTAATCATTAGTACAAGGTGTGTTATTAACAAATGAACTTAGTAAAGTTTTGTTTTAAAACTGATCTGACTTGACACCTTGACACTCTTCTAAACACTTTTGCCGTAACATTCTCTATCCTTAGAGATATCTCTCTCTATTCTTAATTGATAAAGTGATACTTGATAAAATGAATATAATGATTTTTTTTTTTAATTTATGTAGCTATATTGAGTTAAAGCTGCAAACACCACTATCAGATGTTTGGGATAAGAAATCAGGGAAAAGACTTATGATTTTTCAGCCTTCCTACCTATCTAATTAGTAACGTTTTTGTCCAAGCCCATAATAAACCCACAGCTTGTTCAAGTATACCATGCAACACATGAATATCATTGTATTTAATAAAAAATGATTTCCTACAGGACATAAATCGGAGCATGAACTTTTCACAAATGCTCAGAGTTTCTTAACCTTTTATAGAAAGTTAGCAGATTCTCATGAAATAGGTCTTAACCTAATAAACTGCATAGGTTTCCCCCTCCTTTCCATTAGGAAGGATTTAATATATTTTATTCTAACCTACACATCAGTAAAGGAAGCTGAACATAAAATATGGATATGCTTTGCAATCTTTACACAATTATACAGCTCAGTTCAGACAAAAGGAATAAAAGAAGATACATCATTCGCAGACAGCTAAAGAACCTAAACATTTGCCTAATTGCTCCAGTAATTCAGATGTAGAATTGGGCCTGTTCTTAAGAAAGTCTAGGAAATTTGTTCTTTAAATCAACATTAGCAGTGTACAAATGCCATTTTAAATGTTAGGAAATAAATAAAATAGTGGCAAAAGTTATCTAAAAATGTATATCTTAGGGAATCATGGATCATTTGACTATGACCTTCAAATCCTGCAAGATGATTTATGCTTGTAGATAGTTTCACTGATGCTTTGAACGATCTGTGCCTTTTGACACATTCATAGAATCATAGAATCATAGAATGCTTAAGGTTGGAAGGGACCTCTAGAGATCATCTAGTCCAATCCAAATTCACGATAATTCATTGAGAACCATCTAGTAATCTCCTGCAACTACATATGTTTTATTTTTCCTCAGTCTCATGCCTAATCATAGCTTTCATCAGTTTAACAGATAGAGTCATCACTTACAAAGAGGAAGCAAGATGATGACTGAAAATAATAATGCTTTTTATATCATAGATTGCTATTAACACAAAGCAGGGGGGTTTGCTGCAGATTTTGAGAGCAGGTCTTTAAGCCATGTTCACATTTACTTACTTAGTAAACAATTCTATCTCTGACTGTATTAATATGTTTGTGTGTGTAAGAAAGAGAAACATAAAGATCAGAAAGATGGAAAAATTAGTGTGACAAAAACAAGGTACTTCACTTCCACTGCACTCTTTAATTTGTAGAATTTTCATACTGTATTTGAAACACAAGCTGAATTTATGTGAATTCCATTGTAATGGTGGATATAATAAAATCTGAATTTAAAACCTATTCAAATTGCAAGAATCATCTTTGAATTCTTTATGAAGAAGGTCTGGGGGATTTATTTATCTGAATTAATACAAATATATCCTTTTCTGTTTGTTTATTTGTTTGTTGTTGTACAGTGTATTTTTTTTTTGTAATAGTCTTGCTTCTGCTAATTTGAATCTGATTTTGCTAACCATGAATGCAAGAATTGACACACACAGATCAGATTTCTGTATTAGACTATTTTCTCCAAATATTTTCTCTTTGACACATAATCTAGCTTAGGATAAAAATATGAAATACAAAAATGTAAGTGCACATTTCTAGTATATAATCAAAGTGCACAAGAACAATGTAGCACATGTTTTAAGTTCATTTATGTCTCAATTTTGAAACACAACTAAGCATAAAGAAACAGCTAAATATCTAGCCCAGTACTTTGCCATTAACCGAGTTCATGTATCTGGAAAAACAATGGAAGAACATAACAAAAGAGTATAATAACATAGTAAGCCATAGTTCCTCAAATCACTTTTCTGGTCTCTAGCAATTGATAGCTCAGAAATAGTATTTATAGTGTTTAATAACTATTATTTTTCTTCCATCAATTTGCCTAATTCCTTTCTGAATCTGCGTAAACTTTTAGTATCTGTAATTCAGAGCTCTGAACTTTAAATACATATTGTGTAACAAAGTATCTATTTTTGCTTGTTTTGAATCTGCCAGTTGTCATTTTCATTTGATATTTACTGCTTTTTTAAAAACCACTGGTCTCTATTCATCTCCTCCATGACATTCATAACTTTATAGACCAGGTATTAATAGTTCAGGGATAGATTCTTTATTACCATTCTATTTGAACAGATAATATTTTATGTGTTTTACAATGGAGTTCTGGTTGGAATCAGAATCATTCTGATTGGAATCAGAATCTAGATCCATCTAGATCCAAGGATCAAAATGGTAGGACTTTCTTCTGTTTCCTTATCCCAAGGCCTTTCCTGCTTCTGACGTCATTCTACATTCCTAGTGGAACAGATATAACTTCAACAGAAGAATATTTGTTTACTATATGTCCTGTAACATGGTGGATATTGTGTTCTATAGGCGTTCACTTTTCTGACTGAGAGGGCAAAAGCTGTAATCATGGGCTTATTATGCAAAAAAATGGCCATTTCCACTTTTAATGAATTTCAGTGCAATCACATTTGCGTTCATCAAGCTTCGAGTAAGACTAGTGATTCAGGCTATACTAGAGATGTAATCAATGTCTAAGAAAGACTGACTAAATTTAGATTGTAATTGAGCTTGAGAGGGAAACAGGATCTCCAGGAGAAAAAAAAAAAAAAAAAGACAGAAAGAATAGGAAAGGAGAAAAAGATGCAATAATATGTATCATTAGCAGTCTTGAAGAACAGTTTCATTTACCAAAGTTAGAGTCTCTTGATTTTTGAATGTCTTTGCTGTTTGGCAGGAAGTCTGAATTCAGTGCCTTGGGATTTTAGTTTTGCTGACATTCCAACCTGAGGGAAATAAGACATATTTGGATTTTTACCTCCTATTTAAAATGTAAATGTTCAGACCAAAATGTGACATTTTCAATGCCTTTTCTGATACATGAATTCCAAGCTTTATGTTAATTAAATTAACCTTTCCTATTTGAATCTAATACTAAAACACAGTTTTAAAAATCCCTTTAAACCTCAAAAGAAAGCAGTAAAATAACAGTATACTGTCTAAAATAATCAGTGGCTTCTTTAGAATGATGCAAAATTAAGGGGTTCAGATAGATTTTTTGAAGCAAAAGGACCTCTTAATATGATAATAAGATTCCCTGTGCCTTGCAAGATTTCTTTTAGGATTATCTGAGAGCTGATCTCTTCTTGAAATCTGTGAAGTACTCATAGTGAAAGGTGTCAGGTAGTAGCTTTTGGAAATATTAAAAGAAAGAAGAAAGAAAAATCATATATGAAGTCTTGCTTTTAAAACATGTCTATATATGGAATGTCTACTGTGTCTGCTTTCTAAGGGAATGAATACTATGCACTGCTATAAAATAGCTAGAAAGAAAAAAAAAATCTCCTTTCTTGGCTGCAGATAAATCATAAAGCACACAAAGTAAACAGTATATAAATTAACATTTTTAACTCTTAGGGCTCACAAAGCTTTAGATTTTCACTTTATTATCTCACTTTATACACTGTCACAGTGACACCAACTTACATAGAATTATGAACATTTCCACACAAAGGGAAACAACTTTCTCTGAAATTTGTAGGACTTTCTCCATTAAGTCAAAACAATCCTGTTGAAAATGGCAAGATTAATAGCGCTATATGTAAAAAGCAAATGAATGTTAAATTTGTCCTGTTGTTTAATATTTAGTTCAAAAAAGATAAGAAGGTTAAATATTTAAATAAATATATTTCGGTACATCTTTGCACAAAATGAATGAACTTAATGAATCTACTGTTTCTTTTTTTAAGTACTTTACTTACATAGACAATGAGAAATATGCATAAACCCAGCTTTACACATCAGAAAATGAAGCTGGAATATAACAGTGAATATGTCCTATGATAGAAGTCACATCAAATCAAATTAAATTTTAGCTTTATTTCTGGAGAACAAATTTCCAGAATACCATTAGTTGTGCTTACATGGACCAAAATTACATTAGACCTTCCTTTTCCATGTTCTCTTAAGATCAAAAATAACCATTGCTTAACTGGTGCCTTTCTTGTTGCTATCATTTCTTTTTTCATGACAATTTATGTTTCTGCTCACTTACTTCATCTTTTTTTTTTTTCTGTTTTTCTTTAAAAGCAGTATCTTTTTTATTCCTAATTGTTCTTAGATGATCTCACTTCCCACTTTTTCCTTACTTCTAACTGTCTTCTGTGCCTTATATCATTCCATTTCCTAAAATAAACACCTTGAAGTATAGCAAAAAAACATATATGTCTTAATATGACTAAGGTAAGATGTGTAGCAAATCACGGGACTTCTTCTAGGCCTATTTTAAAAAGGAAAAAAAAAATAAATGGAGCAAAAAATCATTTTTATATATTATACATATAATTATCCGGCAATATAAAGAAAAATATTTAATATTGTTTAAAAGTCTATCAAACACATTCTTATAATGTACAACTTAGAACAACTTTAAGATAAAGGCTGCTACCATTCATAATGCCAGAATGCAATGTGTATTTACAGATATCTGCTTCTTTTTTTTTTTTTCTTTTTTTTATACATCTTTAGTATTAACTTCATGAAATTAAAATATTTCCCCTTACAGAGAATACCGCTTTTACGTACAGGTCCATAAACAGCTTTACATGTGCAAGCTATAAAAATATAAAAAGATCATTGCCAGTACAAAGAATGAAAGCGATACATGTTTAGACAGCAATCATATTCTGTTTCAACTGGAGAATATTAAAAGTAAGCAAGAAAAAAAAAATCCGAAAAGTCTGAATGATTCCTATACTGATAGTAATCATTGCTTCTATTTGTATGTTTCATATAATATTTTTGTATATATAGGCACATACATCACAAGTTGCACAAGCTCGACTTCACTGTTTGCCTGTGTAAGGAGGACAAATACTTTCATTAAATGTTAAGTTGACTTTTCTTTAAGGAAAGCTATTTTTTCGTTATAGCTTAAAATAAAGCAGTATAAAATGTAAATTAAGAAGTTATCATAAAAACGGTTGCCTACGGTGATAGGGAAACGGTTCTTTTTATCTATTTATGACTGTAGTCAAGTTGGTGAACTTGGTTTCTGAAAAGTGGTAACAGATGCACATTCATTGCAGACATATAAGCCATAACTGTTAGCATATAATAAAAGGTAAAGAACAATCAAGAAAACATTAAGTCATATTTATAACAAAATTTACTAGTTAGTTTTTTTCTTTTTTTGGATGTACCTAGCTTTTCCAAAGGTAAAAAAAGTTAGTTTCAATTGTATACAGACTTACAGATATTAGGAAAAAAGTAAATGCTAAAAACAACAACAATGACAAAGAATTTTTGTGTATATGTATTATTTTCCACTTTTTATTTTCAGAAAATATGCAAATATTCAAGATCAAAAAAAAAAGCTTCCTCTAATGTAAAGAAAAAAAAAATAAGAATTGTTCTCTAGTGTCTTCATTGAAATTTTAATTAATTATCTTTTCAATTAGCCTGAAACACCTTTGGTGTTCAATGAATATATTTATATATGTGAGTGTGTCTCTGGATGTGTTGTGTATGTGTATATTTATGTATGTGTGTGTGTATGTGTGTGTATGTGTGTATTTTTTTTAATCCATACTTCACTGTGCTTTGCTGCTAATTTTGCTAGAGGTGATGGTAGCCAAGCCCCAAGCTTCCCACTTCCCTAAATGAGCTTCTAATGTTGTCATAGCTACAGAGACTCTTGCACCTGTGAACTTCCCAATGTGTCCAAATGAAACTTCTCAGGCAGTCAGTGTCTTTCTTTTCTCACACAAATCACTCTTTTTTCAACATCCTAGCGTCCTAGCTAATTCAACCAGTTATTTTTTGTCTGTATAAATTGGTTGGTTTTAGACTTGCAATCCACAAATGGTCAGATTGCAAATAACATTTTTTTTTACATTTTTTTTTTCCCTTTATTGAAGGACAGGAAAAAAAAAAAAAAAAAAAAAAAGGAAACAGGGGTTATGTTGAAGAAATTTTGGTATGTCTGTCATTTTTTTTTTTTTTTTTTTTTTTTGTGGTCTCTGAACACCAGCATTCCAAAGTTCCTCAGTCCTGGAAGTCAGGCAGATTACTATAGTTCAAAACAACAGTTTTATTACACTGCTCTAAGTGTCTTTTACAAGTCTGCATGACATGGGTAACAACACCTCTAATCACATCGTGTGCTTTGCCTTCTCCTCCCTTGCTCTCCCTGGTCTATGAATACCCTCTCCTCAGTTTAGTCTTTCCTTATAGACCACAATTTTGCTAGAAATACATCCTGTATTTTGTAATTTTGAGGTCTTAGACACACTTGTGAGCAAGTACTCTCTTTTACTATTTTTTTAAAATTCTTTCCTCAAATAGAGTTCCTCTTGTTTCACATCTTTTGTCAAATAGTCTCTCCACATTGAATGTTATCTCACTAGTTTATCTTCAATTTTGGGAGAACCAGTGACTTTTCTCACTTCATTTACTGAAAAGTTCAGCAATTTCTCAGCTTGGTACTGTGTTAGCTTGACTTTAGGGCAGGGCTAACAACCTGTTTACATGTCTCAAGACTTTTATTCTTCCATAGTTATATTTTCCGTATTTCAGTTATATCAATAGGAAGAATTCATCTTAGGAAACTTTTCAGAGCAATAGAGTTCTTGAAATCTCTCTAAGTGCCAGCACATTTCCTAGGGTCTCTTAAGAGTTGTGTGATAACAGGAGGAGAAGAAGCGGGGAAAGTCAGTTCCAGAACTCAGTTCAGCAGCCTCAGTCCAGGATATCTTAGCTGGCCCTTGGCTACCAACCCTGGAGGTCCTGTGTCATAGCTGTCAAACACATGAAGAAGATCTGGATATTGTAGCAAGTCCAAAATTATACTAAATATAAATACCCTTTTTCATTAGTGAATCAAGCCCTGTATAATCAATAATAGAGGCCTAAATACAGATATCTTGTGCCATTAGCTGTACACTGGGGTATTACTTCAGCCTCTACTCTCTCTGTGTCAAGTCTTATGTTCTTTGAACAGTATTCTGGCAGGCCAGGCTGTGGTTAAAACCGCATTCCATATAGTCTAAGAAAAGGACCTGGCTGAGTAACCAGTTAAAACATTTCATTAGCTCGGTTCTGTATTCTGTTCCCCCACAAAATGCTTTGTAGGCTAAAAAGAAATCCAAGGTTTAATATATGAAAACTCTCTTTTAGTTCCCCTCTCAAAAACTGATGAAAATTTTTTGATGTTATATATACCTGCATACTTCTGTTGTATTTTTCCAGTAGTAAAAAAATCCTTAGGGCAAGTCCCAAAGCTGATGTCCTACCCAGCTGTACATTTATCGTACTATGTCCTTTCTTGATAGTGATTATTCCTGAACTGATGGAAGATAATATTCTATAACATGACATAAAGCAATAATAGCATGTAATATGGCCCTTGTTATATCTTTAATAATAGGATAAAACTAAATTACATCATTTAATACTGCTGACAATTTCAGATACTCTTCTTTTATAGAAAAACTGATTTATGCCAATAGTCATAATTGAGGCTTGTCATCAGTGCAGCTAAAATATAGAAAACAGAGTTCAATTACATCTTAGCATTAAAACTGAATTTAAGGATCAGAAGCTCTTTGCATGGAATATTGTTATTTTTCACCCTGCAAGTTTAAATATACTTGAATGGACTTTGAAGGGTCCTTCTTTAGCAAACACAATTTTTGTGTGCAATTTGCTCTTGAGAATCTCATCATTCTTTAAATGATTTTTGTGTATTTCCTGAATATTATAGCTCTGTTTAAAAAAAACAATTTAAGATATCATAGGATTAAAAATAACATCAGAGGACTTACTATTTTCATCCACGTACACACCTCATTTTTTATTATTTGTTTATTTTAATACAGAAAAGTATTCAGACGGCAATAATGAAAGAGATCTATTTTGCAAACACTGTACAGATAAATACTTCGGAACAGCCACTACTTAAACAAGTACAGTCAACGCCAAACGTACGAACAATTATTAAAATTTCTTAATATTTTCCCCATTTTATGTAGTGTTTAACTTGGTCCAATTGGCCTGAAATTGTGCGTGCTGATTTTTTTTCTTTATTGTTGTTTAAAATTTGCATTTTCTATAAACTTTTGGTGCACTATTATGGATGAAGAAATAAAAAATAAAGGGGTTTTTTTTGGTATTAAAAGAAAAGAAAAAATACGACATCTTTGACCCCTTTTGGATCCTCTAAGCTTTGGGGTAGAGACTTGAAATATTTCCAGGGAAGTCTTATACTGTTTCTTATTGCTATAGATGATGGCAAAAACTTGACCTCTATGTGACACTTTGAAAAAATCAATACATGTGTACTAGTAGAGCTTTCTTAGAATCCAGCAGTTAAAACTGACTATGTCTAAGAATCTCATCTTCCTTTTTCTTGGTACTTTTGGTTTCTGCAAATATTACAGAGCACTGAAGGAAACTGGAAAGGATGAGAACACTGACTCACTTGATCTTTCACTTTTTCTGATATTCTGAGAAATTGTTGGTCTTCATATGAGAATGGAAGGCTCCGTAGCAGTTCAAATGTTGGTAGATTATGCTATGCCATGAATAGGGCAGCTTAATTTTTTATCTGTATAAAGAAGTGATGAATCTAGGAGATGAAATCACACATATTGCAGATGTTTTCTCAATTCCCAACAAAATTATTATTTATGGAAAAAGATGCCACATCTAAATTATGTGCATTTCATCTGTGACTGAAGTAATCCATATATGTTTTCAGCCTCTTGACATTCTTGCATTCTTCTGTTGCAGGATTTTAGTTCTGTAAAGGTACAGGGTGTGACTGGTGTAAGTAGTTGTTTTTAGAGAAAGAAGAGGTAGTGAACATACCTCAAAGATACTTCCACAGTTTTTAACAAGGTATTCCAGTTCCCTTAAACTGGAATGACAATAAACACTTTTTTTTTCAGACCTGAGAGTTCTCAGTGTTGTTTCAGTTTGACTGTAAATTCTATTAAAAAAACATTGTACAGGATATTCATAAGAAACTATTTCCTGTACCACAGTTATCATTTATGTGCATTTACTCTCCTGATCTCTTTCTTATCTGCAAACATACGGATACCTCTTTTCATCTTCTGGAATCTGAATTGTTTCAGGGGACTGTGTAATTTTTTGATAGTTTAGGTCTTCCACTTTCTACTCTGCTATCTTAACTTTCACTCTTTCTCCTCAAAATATTTAATTATACTAGATTTTCTGAAGGAACCCTTCATTTTCAGGTGCTATGGAAGATGAATTTTGAACAAGGGCTTCCTGTTGAATTTATGTGGGGAAAGCCTTCAATAGAATGAGCTAGAATACGAAAAAGGAAAAAGTAAAACTAACGAGCATATATTTATGCTCATTCCCAATGAGCATAAATTATTCTCATTACTAATGAGAATATATTTACTTATATTCACTGAAGCCTTCTAACCTTCTTTTTAGGAGAAAGAGTAGGTGGAATTCAGTTCTAAAAATCCATCTGGTTACAAGAGCTGGTTTGGACCTTAAGATTTCCTCTCCCTTTTTCATCCCTTTTCCCTTCCCTTCTTTTTTTTGAAAGTGGTTTTAGCTGAGGTAGTGAATGAGTAAAATCCTATTAAATAAGGCGCAGAATATCAATCCAATTTTTTTCCTTTCTGATAATCTGTTCTTCATTCATAAACATCTCATAGCAGAATATCACATCTGATACCTATATTTGCATTTTATCACTATTGACTTAAAATGAGGTCTATTTTATGTCATGACACATGGAGAAGCAAGACAGACAGCTTCTAACAGAGAATGGACTGTGGTTATTCCAAAAAATGGATGTAATATTAAGTATAGACATACTGGACAGAGCTTAAAATTCAGGAGAGAAAACAATTCTTTATCATGCTAGCTATCAAATATCTGCAAGCTCTTGACAAAAAAAAAAATATTTTTATGCTTATGCTTGCTTACTAATTATTGCAGCTTACTTCCTTTCAGTGGTTAGGATAGTCACTGATCACTGCTGTCACCTAAAACAACTGAAATAGCTGCAACATCTTTCTACTATCATTCTTTTACAGTAATACCTGTGTGTGAGAAGTTGACATTTCTCTTGAATCTCTTGTTTGCACCAGGAAAGCTCTTTCTCTTTTCTTTTTTTATTCTTTTTTCTTTTTTTCTTTTCTTTCTTTCTTTTTTTCTTTTCTTTCTTTCTTTTTTCTTTTTCTTCTTTTTTTTCTTTTTTCTTTTTTCTTTTTTTCTCCTCTTCCTCTTCCACTTTCTCTCTTTTTTTTTTTTTCTTTTTTTTTTTTTTTTTTTTTCCTGTGGTCAATATCTTGCAGCTTGTTTCTAGGGACACTTCTATCAGGATTTGGAGGTGAATAATTGGAGCTTCTTTCTAAAGTGTACCTTAAAAGACCCATGCAAAATACCAAGGTAGTATAAGTACCAGTGCACACAAAAAAGTTCTGAAGAGAATGAGAGGGAATCAGAAGAATAAAGTAAAGGGTCTATTAAAACCAGCATATTGAATAGAGCTCAGCAGTGCAAGGAATCCCACTAACTTCAGGGATATTACACAAAAACTAAGGTTTTCTTTGGTGTGGTATCAGAACATCTACCTAAAATGATTCAAGAAAGCAAACTGTAGATGGAGTATTTGGATACAGTATTTAGATACCATTTCACAGGATGAGCAAAGAAATAACTATCCAATTAACAAAATACTGTCTAGAATGTGTCCTGTTGTAGCTCTCAGAATGAGCAGCAGAAGAAACTCAGCTCAGCTAGTGCTATTTTCAGTAAAAGGCAAACCTTCACTTTTCAGTTCCTACCCTAACTACCAACTCTCTATGTTGTGTGAATGCTGTCTACTGGGGCTTCCTTTGAAGAGAGACTTTGGTGTAAAGAAGTTACTGTATTATTACTCAACTTGCATGTGGCTGTTGACCAAGGCTTTGCTGCTGGGCACTTTGGGGATCTTGTGATAGTTTATTTTTATTCTGATCTTTTGGTTTCTTTAAAATGGAAATCAAAAGAAAGTGCATTAATAGGCATGGAATTAAAAGGCTTTATGTTCTATACTGAGTTTACCCTGCAGACAAAGTTAAAAAAAAAAGTTCAGAACCTCTGTTTTTCATTCCTACAAGCAATGTTACTGGACAGTCTTTTGTCACACAAGAGAACAGAGTCATATATCCACTTTTACACTCTCTGACTAGTTTTGAGAGTACTCTGTGAAGAGCAGCACTGCCAAGGGCCTTGTTTTTCAGCAACATCCTTTGAGCTGTCACCTACTGAAGAAGTAACTGAGATGATATATCCTTTTCTTTTCCAAATTTATCATCTGATGAATTAGACTGCTTCAAGGAGCTCTCGTGTCCACTGGGTGACAAACATAATTATGACAGAATATCATGCAGAACGAAGGTAACATCACCCTTTATTCTTCTAACTGAAGTAAAGTTCATGTAAGTTTTCATAACACACTTTTGAATTACTGAATTTTCAGAAACACTGAAGAGGATGCAGAGATACTACTGATTGCCTCAGGCATTATATGTTTTGCCTTCAGCTGCCCCCCACACACATCAAGCTATTCTGCTTAAAGCTCTGGGTTGCACAGAAAAGGCTTATATTGAGAGCTACTGTGACATGGAAACCTACATTAATTTAGGTCTTTCTAAAATGTTCTTCTTTACTTGCATTTTTTTTGCTACATTTCATGACTACTTCTATGCCACCAGTTATTATTCTCAAGGACTTTGGGGTTTAGCAATTACATTACTAATATATTATATACCAGAGAAAAATTGTAACCAGGAAATTCATCTGCTGCCCCTACAATGATTCTTCCTATGGGTAAAGCAAAACTAAAACAAAGGGACCTCACTGTAACTCATAAAAAATCCATCTGTTGCACTAAAATAAAGAAAAACAAAAACAAAACAAAACAAAACAAAAAAAGACAGAAGTACTCTATGGACAGGATAGAGCTGTGCATCTCAATTTGAACCATTCCAGCTTTCATGTCCATTAACTCTCTAACAGTCCTGCTGAGGGAGTCATTAAGATTGCCAGTGTTGATGGTGTTTATACTGAAAACGTCTGTCCACAAGTAATATGAAAACATTAACATTAACTAATATAAACACCAGTGAGTTTGAAACTGCAGTCCTCAGTTCTGTGAGAAATCTACTCTGAGAGACAATTTCAATATCTCACAGCCAGAGGAGCCAGAGGAAAGATCTAGCATTCATCTTTCACTTTTATTCTAATTGAATTCTGCATGTTTTGCAATTCCTTATAATTCATTCTGAGTAGTATTCAGAAAGCTTTTCAGAACTCATATCATTTCATAATGAACCTTAGAAAAAAATTCCTGAGAAAGGGAAAGAGGTTGCAGAGTTCATTGGTGCACTTTGGGCACTGATACTGTAATCATGATTATATAAATCACACATATCCATATACAGCTACACATACACATATGCAGACACATGTACTTTCCATGAAAGCTCAGCCGTCAGGATTTATTTAATAAGAGTCAATGGACAGTTTAAAAAATTACCCATACACGCATAAAAAAGAAAGAAAGCAAAAAACAAATGAAGATTGAAAAAAAAAAAAAAATAGACTCCTTAAATTAATAGGCAGATTATCTTTCTACTTCCTTACTTAAAACTCAAGTTTTATTAAAATATATTTCCTACCTCTCACCATGTGATTTGCTTTTTCCTTTTTCAATTCTTAGAAGAAATTTTTGTATCTGGGAAAATCCTTATAAAAGGAATATTTCTCTAAGCATTTTTTTTCAATACGTAAATTAAAATCTCAATTTAACATTAATATTACCACGAATAAACTAAGAGGTAGCTACCAGTTGAAGAATTGTAAGAACTAATGGGATTTACATTTACTGTGCAGGCTGAGTACAAAAAAATATTCCCGTAAAATTTTTCTCCAGTGGTTTTATATATTGTCTATATCTATCTATCTATCTATCTATCTATCTATCTATCTATCTATCTATCCATCCATCCATCCATCCATTTATCCATCTATATTTATATATATATATCTGTGTGTGTATATGTATATACACAAATACATCCGAGTATTTTAAATTCATTGTTTTGAGTTAGAACTTTCAGTAAAGATCAGCAGTTTATATTAAAAACAGACAAACAATAACAAGTCAGTCACAACCTTGGTATCAGTATTTAAGGAAAGCCTAGTAGAATGAACCTGAGAACTTAATTTTTCCAGAATAAGTAGTAGATCCAGCAGCCCTTTTTTTTTTCCCTTCTCATGAAAACTGATAATATACTTCATTCCCCGTACTGGCTAAGTTGACTGAGTAAATTCTACTAACGCCCATTCAGAGAAGATCATGAATACAGTTTCACTCATCAGTCTTCTAGGCAGAGAGGATCTACTTATTCTTCTCCACATGTGGTAGATTTGTTAAATGCTTCAGTAGTTTACAAAAATGGTCAGCATCCATCACGCTTCAGGAAATGCTGGTTCTGGACTCTGCATCACCTGCAAGATTACAAGCATAAGTATGCAAGAAACCTACATAATTAAACAAAAAATAATTAGATTATCATAATGCAGAGAGCTTTGGATACTTATTGATTTTTAAGTTTAATTTGGAAGGGGACTGGAAATTGTGTTGAAAGTCAAAAAGAATGTTTGAAATCTTTTTTCATCATGTAGAACATTAACAGAAGTAAATTTTTAGACAAGAAATTATGTAATATCTCTGAGTTAGGTTCCATAGTAGATATTAAAACAAAAACATAACAAAACAGAGGGAATTAATTTATTCATCTCTGATAGTTGGTTTGTGAAAATATTAAAATTTTGCAAGTGTTGTGACTTGAAATCAGAAGGCTGTGGGATACAAATCATTGCAAATTAAAATCATAGATGGAAACATAAATCCTGAAATGGGGAACAGAGAAATGTATTACACCACAATACTTTATGAGTAGTGTCTACCGGGAAAACACTCTGTACTTCTTAGTATGGCACCTCCAATAACCTGCACATTCTGTTTAACGAAGAAATTTATGCACTGAGTTTTATATTAACTATTCCACAGAACTACTGTTTTGTTTTGGTAGCAAATTGTATATTTTTGAAACTACAGTGTGTTGATATTTCAGATTTTTCAATATACATAGTGGCAAAGCCCATATTCTTACTTTTCTTACTCTTTGAATCTATGTTCTTAACTGTTGAATGTGTCACAAGCATCAGTGAGACTACAATGATGTATATGACCTGCAAAACATATATTTTTAAAAAATTCTACATTTTTTTTCCTAATTGGACTGATTTCATGACTTACTAAGGACTTCAAAATACCAGTTAAATAAACTCGATGTTTAATTAAAGTTTAGACTGTACTCTTATAGAAACTGTAGGCTTAGTTAATTTTTTCCATCATTTTTAATTTTTGTAAGAACTAAGCAGGTGTTAGCAGCAATAAGCAAGCCTTTTAGAGATTTGATTGCTTTTTTCCTGATTTCAGAACACCTGTCATCAAACTGAGTATTCCACCTACATCAGTGCCCTCTTAAATTCTCTAAAGCAAAAATATTCCACAGAACCCAACCACAGCAAGAAGGAGAATATATAAATAAATAAACACACAGATACGGTAGTCAATAAGTTTGGGATTGTCTTTTAATTTTCTAGCCCTTCAATATTGTCCCTATGCAAGACTATCAGGGACTGTTCTGTGCTGCAGACTGGGGCAACGTAACTAAAGAAGGAATTATAGGCCATCTGTAATAGCAAATGTGGATGTATTATTTCTTCAGGACAATTCAAACAGTACAAAGAGTTAACTCATGTGACTTTTGTAGTCTGTTACATTCATTTTCTGATGAAAACCAAAAGCCTGTTTCAGTCATAAATAGAAACAACAAACTGCTGCAAGACCCACTTCTCTTATATTAACATTTAATAATCTCAAAAACAGCTTTGAATTTCTCAATTGTCCAAATACAGAAAGTCTGATTCATATCCCTTTTCATATTACTTTCCATCTTATATCTATACAGCTGTAGGGTTGGTACAGGGTTGGTTCTGTTGGGGAAGCTAAACATGTTCTGGGTTTCTATGGAACGTACTAAATGTCAAGACATCCTACAAAATAAGAAATAATAAATCAACCATTTATTCAAAACAATCTGGCCAGTCCTACTTAATGAAGGATGGTAGTTGAGA
This sequence comes from Microcambeva ribeirae, assembly GCA_035222435.1. Lineage (NCBI taxonomy): Eukaryota > Metazoa > Chordata > Actinopteri > Siluriformes > Trichomycteridae > Microcambeva > Microcambeva ribeirae. The sequence goes on from JAYECN010286766.1 coordinate 20,370, forward strand.
TCTAAAAATGAGAACAAAAACAGGAAATCCTGTCTGTGATTCCACAAATACTAGTTTTCAGTAAAGAAAACTATAACAAGAATATGTGAAGCAAAGCCTTTTTTAAGCAAGCAAATGCTGTTATTTTCCTCAGATTTTGGTAAGAGACCTTCTTTGCAATCACTTCTTTTTCAGTTTGCTCCCCCACTATTTGTGAGCTTAATTATTATTAAATTATCCAAATGTCATACTGAGCTTAATAACTTCAAAATATATTTTTAAAACTTAAAATACTGTTCAGATGTTTTGTTTTGTTTTTTTTTCTTGTTGCTCTTGTTGTTCTTTTTGTCATTACTCTTTCCAAAGCTGAAACAATTTAGTAGATTTTGTAGACCTTGCTATCAGAGACTTCACTGTGATAAAATAAAATAAAATAAAATAAAATAATAATAATAATAATAATAATAATAATAATAATAATAATAATAATAATAATAATAATAATAAAGGACAGGGATGCCTCATGCCAATTTCAAAGTCATGGTCAGTGGGTCAGGGTTATTACACAATTACACAAGGATTTTGCCCATCAATTCCAGCTATTCTTCCTCCACAGCCTGCTCTCCCTTCCTTTGGTCTTTCCTCTTTTACTTTGTTTTAAAAATTAAAGTTGCACTAGGATAAAGTAAAGAGACTCTTTATAAGTTAAAAAATAGGATGTATATGGGACTCTTTTTTTTTTACAGAATCTCTATAGAATTGTGTCAACAAATGTGCAGCACTTGCTGTGAAATGAAGATTAATGGTTAGGTGAGATGTTTGGGTTGCATAAGCTTTTATTAGCCATCTGTTTAAACATGAAAATAAAATGTCCAAGCTTAAAAGATTTTTTGTTCTGCAAGACAGGCAGAGAAAACAAAAAACTAGAACAGAACAGCAACAAAAAAAAAAATGCTTTTCTATCTATCTAACTGCTTTATTATAAGTCATTATTACTTTCAGAAATGTTTATTCTGAGACTGGAAAAATTACCAGCATCCTGCAAGCATCCAATTTCCTTGTAGAGCAATACAGATAAGACTGTTTCTGATCTAGGATTATGCTGTGCATTTTTAGAACTTGGCAAGATATTTTAGAAATATTAGAGACCCAAGATAGCAACTTTGAAGTTGAGTGAACAAAAATCCTTGAATAAAATCAATAAAAAACTTGAGGTTTTGGTACAGATTATATAAAATCTATTTCAGAAAAATATACCAAAAAGAGCAAGACTGGAACACACAACTAATTGAAAAACTTAAGGGTCTCTAAACAGCTGGTGTATTCCTTGGGATTCACATATATCTTTCCATTAAACTGTACAGCGCTTCCATATAAGAATATACTATATGAGCTTGACAATCAAATAAACTATATTATACCAATAAATAGGAAATAGATATATGCATACATTAAAAGACGGAGTCAATATTAGTACACAAGTACAACTAAAGTTTGTTCAGTTAACTTGGGCAGATGAAATAGGTATCAATATGCTGATTATATAACTCAAATATGCTTATTAAATCATATTTTCTTCTGTGTGAGCATAAAAATTGTTTTTTATACCTATTTCTTTACTTAGATTCAGTGTGGGAATCTATTGCCAGTTGAAGGAAAGCATATTCTCTAAGAAACCATACACATTTTCTAATATTTTCATGTTTTTCTGTTCTTAGCATTTCTCTCTCATTCTTTTATGTCTTTGGATTTCATATGGCCAACTTCATTCTCTTCCACTCCTGATCATCTTCATATTCAAGTTCAATCTAGAAAATTTAATAATCTAGTTGGAAGGAAGTAAATACAGAGTTTGACCAGAACACGTGGGGGAAAAAAAAAAAAAAAAAAAAAGAAAAAAAAAAGGAATCAAGGTGTTTTAGCAACTTGCAGGTAAAAGTAAACATTTTTGCAAACATGCCATGCATACAGAGCTAAGAGTGGAGTCAAAGATGGTAAGTTTCCCTTCCGTTTTAATGAATATGTTCTGTATGTCTTTAATGACACCTAGAGCCAGTCTTTCTGGCCTGTACTTCACAATTATTTCATTATATAGGTTACCATTTAAGTTTCTTGTAGGTATTCATTTACATGGCAGAATTGCTTGAAAGGGGAAACTTGGAGAAAAAGTAGGTCCTAACACAAGTTTTGGCATTACAAAAGCTTGCTTGGGGGGATACAGAGTTGCCACTTCCAGGATGGCTGGTACCCACAGACTCTGCTCCTCCACGGTTCCCTAGGCAGCACAGTGTGCCCTCCTCACAGCTGCAAAGAGAATGGATGGAGGATGGAGCAGAGTGAAGACACCACGGCCAAACTGTTGCACTCCCTGTGCTGGACCGCTGATCAGTCACACAGTAGCTGCCCAATGGCAGATATACAATAACATGTCTGGTGCTGAGCCAGCAAGGGTGGAAAATCTCCTTTCGGATGAACTTTGCTCATTATAAGCTCATTATAATGTCAAAAACACACCTCCTTCCCAAAAGTTAGCCGCCTCTGAGGCATGATCACTCCTCCCTGAGTATGCGCCCTAGATTTTTGATTGACTGTACCTTGAAATGAAAGAAAGACACTTTTGCACCAATCAATAACACTATTAAGTATGACTATAGTCACTCAAGCTCCACCTGAATGTAAAGGAAAGTATAAAAGGTGGACTAAGGCGGAAAAGCATGAGGAAGTAAGAAGCCATCGTAAATTTTGGATTAGTCAATAGGCTGATCCCCCTTTCCTCCCCTGGGGTTGGGACGCTGCCTGAGGAGACTTGAGACTGAGAGCCCTCTCTCATCTTCTGGAGTGAGTAATGATTGCACATTTGTACATCAGAGCTAGCTAAAAATCCCATGCTGTAGTAGAGAATTTCCTGCACTGACGTTCAAAACCTGTTTTGTAAATGTTGTTTTTGAATAAATCATGCTGTTGGTGAACTCGACTACTTATTTGAGGGGGTGATCGGACCTACAGTGGGCAGACCGTTCGTGTATCTGATACTGCCAGAGTCGAGCTTATAGTTGATCACACTATTTGGGAACTCGATTCGCTCCTAGGAAGGCGATCGGACCTACGGTCGGCAGACCGTTCGTGAATCCAATACTGCCTGAGTCAGGCATACAGCTAACACAGTATTTGATATCTCCTTTCCCCCACCACCACCACGGCTTTCAAACTGCAACAGATGCATTTAGAAATAACATTCAAGAGAGAAATTTGTTGGCCCTGGCTGCTCAGGGATGTAATAATAAATATCCTACGGTGAACAATTGGCCAGGATCTGAACGTCAATGGTATACTTTGCGAGATTGTATACAGCGAATAAAAAAGGATGGAATGAAGCTGGCCATTTTTATGGGGGACGCTGATACTTTGATGCGCAATGCCCTGTCTGTTACCATGAGAAATAGACTTATTAAAACTGCCCCACCAGCATATAAAAATGTGATTATGACCCTTCTGATTAATGAGACAGGGAATCCCTTAGATGAGGTAATTGAAGAAATACAGCAGCTAGGTGACCTTGGGGAATGGGGCCCCCAAGGTGTGGGGGGGCTGGGAGTCGAAATAATCCCCAAGGCAGTGAAAACAGGATTTCTCAAAAAGAAATGTTTACCACTTTATTAAAAGATGGGATGTCTCATGATAAGATTGATGGTATCCCAACCCCTGATTTATGGAAGATAAATAAACAAAGAGGGCTGAATAAGCCCAACAAGAGAGTGCAAAATTCTAAAGCGAAAAACCCAGGAACAACTCGGCCTACGGCACCCACTCTGGAGCCCCAATGGGACATCACATCCACTCGCAGAGGGCCCACCGCGAGTGGATCAGATGTTCCAGGGGATAAGAAGGATTGGGAGCCATACTCTGACTTGTGTCCTTGGAGAGAGATTAGGGAAATAGTTCAGCATAAGAAACAAGAATGAAGCAATGGCCAAGCTCCAGTGCAATGGGCACGGAAGGACCGGTGACCCCATGTACAGCTTCAAATATTTTGGAAAAAACAGTCCTCACAAATTGTAAAAGCTTTAATTGACACCAGAGCGGAGGCCTCCTTAATATATGGAAATCCCAAGAAATGTAAAGGACAACCTGTAATTATTACAGGTTTGGAGGGGAAACAAATTGAAGCTGTGCAAACACAAATAGAAATGAAAATAGGGAACCTCCCAAAGCAATTGTATTCAGTTATGATTGTTCCTGTCCCTGAATATATAATTGGGATGGAGATTTTAAAAGA
>JAYECN010286872.1:0-24621 GCA_035222435.1 Microcambeva ribeirae
GGTCCCCTTCCGCGGCGGCTACGGCGGCGCCCGCCAGGGAGGGCCCCGGCGGCAGCGTCGGGCGCCGCTCTGCCGGCAGCCGCACCCCCGCTGGAGCCCCAGCACCGGCGTCTGGAGCGCTGGTTGTCAGAGCACCCCGCGGACGGCTGCACCCAGAAACAGAAGGAGAAGGAGCACAAGGCTATTTGAATTAACTGCTTCCGACTCTTCTCCTCACCAATCCCCCCCCTGCAAGAGAAAACGCCAGCAGGCTCTCTGCGGTCATCGCAGCAGCGCCGGCCGTGCCGCCGTGGGAGCCGGGGCGAGGGGGAGGACGCCCTCGGCGCGCTCGCCCTCGGCCCCCCGCGCAGCGGCCGCGCTGCCGTCCGGCCTTGTCCTCCCCGCCGGCTCCGCGGCCGCTTGTCCTCCTTGACCTTCCCTCCAGCAGCCCAGAGCAGCCTGCAGCACCTCTGGGCCCTGGCACCCCCCAGGTGAGCCGCTACGCCGGCTGATCCATATGTTTTTCTTGTACCGTATGATCAGGGAGCATGTGTGTTTTCATTTGCGCTCTCAGCCTTTGGTTTCCCGCGTTTGGTAAATACTGGCAAAGCAAATGTTAAGATGTCACATCTCTCTTGTAGAAAGTGATTGACAGCCCCTCAGTGCTCCGGGTTTTTTATAACCAGTGTGACTGACAGCTTTTAAGTGGAAGCAGTTCATGCAAGTTTCAAATGTTAGTTGTCTGCTCAAATAACGTGGAATATTGGCTTTTCTTGTAGCTATCTAATGGTATTTCCTCCTGTGTCGGCAGCAGGTCTAAACTCTCAGTTATTAAAGGAAAAAAAAAGTCCGTGTTCTCTGTTCTGCACAATTCTCAACTCCCAAGCCAACAAAAGGAGAAGTCAATCCCTGCTTACAGTTTATGTTCTTGCATTTCAAAGCAGTGTAGTGGCAAATAAGTCATTTCTCTTCAAATCAGCATGGGCTAAGCTTGGCTTGCACAGATATACTTCTATTTAACCATTTTAAGCATTCTGTACTAAATACTCTTTTAGGAAAAGGCTTATTACCACCTCAGTACACCCAATTTAAGCTGTTAATTATCATGTTAGACTACTGCATATCTATCATCCTGCACCTCTAATAGTTAAGATGAATAGGTCCCCTGAAGATTATACCTAAAATATAATGTAAATACCAGAAATGTTACATGTGCCTCCAGAAATTAAGCAGATAAAGTTAATATCTCCTACAGTTTTACATTTCAAGTTCAAGCGCAGGTGAGAGGCCCCAAGTATTGTTGATTTAAGTGTATGTACTTAATTTCGCAATAGACAAGTAATTAAAGTGTTCTTGGTAAGCACATCTTAGCTGTGTGATGGTAGCCTGTAAAAATTTGCCAGCTGTTCCCCACAGCAAAGAGTGAGGGACCTGACATTGCTCATGTATTCACGTATTTTTACAGAGGTGATTTTCAAGTAGAGGGTAATTGAAGGGCAATCTTCTTATCAGAAGTTGCAGAAACATTCTTAATTTGACGTATACTTCTATGCCAAGGGACTTGAATTCTGCACTTGCACACTGCACAACTCCAGAAATGTTATCACTGTGAGCACTTCACTGTGAGCATCAGTCAATCCACCAGCACCCTGTGCTTTCTGGACAAAGCAAGGATGCACAGTCGTGGCTTTACGTGAAGTTGATCTATTGACGTAAAAAGAAGAAAAGGTCGGTCTGTTTCTCAGAGAAAATCAAAGGCCATTGCCACCCAGGCACTGCTCCGGACAGGGCACAGACGGGCCACAAACCTGCAGGACAGGCTCCAGCTTCACATCCAAACACGGGCTGTCCCCAGGGCTCTTCTTCCCCGGATGCTGCTGCCCCATGGCTCACATGAGTAACATATTTAATGTGATAGAGAGAGAGACTTGCTATCCCATCCCTTAAGAATTTCCCTTTGCTGGATTTGTCAGACTAGAAAGAAGCTTGGTTTCTTGAGGAACCAACGCTCCGGGGTCAACGGGAAGGGTGCCTGGGACAGCAGTTAACTTTTACAATCCCATCAACCTCTAAACATTACTGAGTGGCCATTAGGGGACAGAACAGACCTTTTGAGGCCTGAAAATACTGCATTCCTGTTAGGTGCGGAGCTTTGTTCCTTTTCCTATCAAAAAGAAACCCATCTAACTTGCTTGGATATAACCCAAGACTTTTATATTTGTCTTTTCTTGTTCTGTTACACTACTTCAACAACTCATGCTGTTATTATTTTTTAGGGAATGTAAGTGACCATCATTCATTAACTCTATAAAACAATCTACCTCAGATAATAATGCAATTTCCTCTTCTTTTCAGCTTCTCATTTCTCTCAACTTTAATGCAGCTGTATAAGATTTTCCCCCCTCCAGAGAATACACAATAATCAGGTTAGCTTGGTATCTTTATAACACTGACCTTAAAGTTCACTTCATTTTCTCTCCAATCCGTCAGTCTTTCTTAAGCTCTTCTCTAATTCATTTTTCTACTATTGAACATCCCTAAAAAGAGAAACTGGATGCGGATAAATCATTTTACCTCAAAATTATCAGTGTGAAAAATAAACAAATAATTGCCCAACAAATGTAGAAAACTACTTTAACCTTCGGTATCAACTGTGTTCATGTATTTTTTTCTATAAAGAAAAAAATTTATCTTGAATATTGTGCCCTGAAAAAAGATCGGAAAATGGCCAGAATGCTAGTTTTGTTTCTTTTAAAGAAAATAAATGAACTCATTTAATCCTGCTGAGAGAAATGCTTTTCCAAGTTTTGGAGATCACTGCTTTATTTACACAGTACTTGGGTATTATAGACATTTTTAAAAGAACAGTTTGCATTACCTTTGAGTACAATTTGAATTTGCATAGCTAAGGTTGCAAAATCTACCGCAAACAAAGCTACAGAGAGCTCTATAGTACTCTAAGTTGTTTTTTTAATCTTTCAGAATGTCATTCCCCTCAGAGGAGCAGCAGCAACAAAAAGAAAGAATATGTCTACTGTAGAATAGTCTAAAAAAGGATTTTTTCCCCTGAATCTACCAAGCAACCTAAATTTAGGATACTTTCAGGTTTAAATTCCTTCCTTCTCAAATAATTCACTTCAACAGTAACATGCAAGACCTGCACTTTTAGAGGCTAGGAACCAGCATTAGATTTGCATGGGGCATATTTGCTAACTCAACAACATACTTATATATTTTATTTGCTATATTAGAAAAGAGTTAGCTCAAGAAGATGGATTACAGAAGACGTCATTTGGCATCTGCTACACACATGGGATCCTGCCAAAGCTGGCGACGCCAGAGTTTTCTCAGACCTCAGCCTCTGTTCAAGGAGGATGTGACTGAAATTAGGGCTACAGGCTTTGTGGCAGACAAATGATGATTACAGGGCAATGAGCAGACACGATTCTTTTCTGGCACTGTTTCACTATGTGCCAAATCAGCTCTTAAAGAAGCTCTGAGAAATATGGCAGGGGAAAAGGACAAAAGTGGTCCTAGGTTTTTACAGACTTCTTCAACCTACCACAGCAGAACTGCAACTACACAAATGCCAACCACTGGCTCAGTGGCAGACTATGAATTCCTGAGCCAGGAATGCTTTGCAAGCTCAAGAGCGCTGCTTTCCGACGCCCATCGGCACATCGTGGGCAAGCACCACAAGCTGCCAGCAGAAGAGCTCAATAAGCAGAGAGCATCCGGTGGATTACAGTATGGATAGACATGAAGTAAAAAAATCTGTTCCTGTTCTGTGCCGCAGCCAAACATCCCTGTGCAGGATGGTGGAGTGATATCCCTCGCCCTCCAAAGGACGGGACTTTAGGAGAATGTTGGTTTGTGCAGAAGATATTTGCCAGGTGTTTGTATTCTGGCATGTTAAATTTTAGTTTTGTACTTTTTTTTTTTTTTTTTTTTTTAAAGATGGAATCCTTTATGTTACTCAGACTCATCTTTATGGCGTGTCAGAAAGCAGGCAGATCAGACCAGTTTCCACACAGGCTGGTAATAAAGCATCTTTCCTGCCCTATATTAACTGCTCTGCGTGAAGATCTGGTGACTGCCATGTGGAACTGTTCATAGACGGTGACATTTCTGCACGATAGCAGGGTTATACAAGGGCTCCGTGGCCTCCCTGACTCAGCTAGGAACATGTTGGCAGGACTGGAACAAGGCGGCCTCCTCTGAGCTGCCTCGGGACCACAGGATCGCATGAGGAATGGCTGCAGTGCTCCCGAGACGTTGTGCTTGCGGAAGGAAGCGGGGCAGCCTCTGCTGAGCGCGAGCGCTGCGTTTAAGGCGCAGCAGGGATCAGGGAGAAGGAATTTCACGTTGACACGAGATCATCTAGAAACTTCAGCAAAGGACACTGGTAACTTACAAGCCTAACAGGAAAGAGATGTCTTTTGCAGACAGCTATGTTATATAAAGGAAAAGAGAGACTATAGGTATGATTTAAGAAGATATTAGAAAGCTAGGATTTCAAGTCTCTGTTTTTTAAAATGATTTTTCTGTTTCCCCACTCTCTTCTATTTTACATATCCCAGATCTGTCATAGCTGTGAAAACAAAATAACATAAAGAATTCCCACCTGTTGGGAAGAATTGAGTTAGTATACTGGAATGCTCTCTGCCTGGGCATCAACAGCTATAGCAGCTTCCTGATGCGTTTCTTGAGGGACTCTGCCTTGAGCTGACACGCTCTAACGATGACACTGCTCTCAGGCCCCCTACAACCATGGGGGAGGCACCTTTTCAGCAGTACACAGCCTTAGCTCTGCTGCATTTTGACAGATCCACAAATTATGTACCACTCAAGGCTTTTGTTTTTCAATGTATTTCCTTTGAAGGTCAAGGGTTTTTGTTTGTTTGTTTGTTTGTTTGTTTTTAGGAGATTTTCCCAGGAACTCTCAATCCCCAGCTGAGATGGCTGAGGCCAGTCATACACCCTGAGCTCTAGTTCAAAGAGGCTGGCAAAGTTGCATACGTATCACTGCATTTGGTAACACTCAACCTGCATCCTCCAATTCGCCTTCAAAGCTGAAAATGCTGGAACCATCTGTTATTCGTGTATTGATCTTTAAATAAGGGCTAACATTCTGCAGTAGGAGATGGATGGCCGTGAGCAAACCTACCAGCACTGCTGCTGAGGCCACTGTGTTTAGTCGTGACACGAACATGTCAGTAGAACAGGGGTTGCCAGAAGCTAGCTCACATTCCCAGGTTCCCCATCTGGTCTAATGGAAGATATTAGGACCAAAACTCTTCTGATTTCTAACACAAAGTGAAAGACAAGTGCAAAGGAGGAGAAATATTTAAGCCGACTATCAAAGCACAGGAGTAAGTATAGAGACAGAAGGGCAGTGTTAATAGGTCCCATCTAGGACTTTGCAAGAAGAAAGTCATGGACTGTTCTGCATTAGCAGAAAGACCACAGTCTCATTAGTAAAAAAGGCTAAGGAAAGTTTGGCTCAGAACAAATGTGGTGAATTAGGTAACAGAAAATAACTCTTTAGCCTGAATATGGAAAGGAGGAAATGTTGACTGAAAAGAGCCTCTGGTTAGACAAACTCTAACTTTTGTTTAGAAACCCAGCTCAAGGAGCATTTTGGGCTCAGTTTAACACTGTCACTGTGGGTAGCCCCATTTGTTTATTTTGCCTTGAACCTTCAACATCCCCTTTGCACAAATCATCCACCCTTCAAACTCTCGGGCACTGTCCTCCTTTCAAGCACGGCTTGTCGGCCCCTTCACAAAGCTCGAGGCCAATTATATTTCAGCTTGCTTGTCATACAGCCTAACAAGCTATTTCAATAGCTTCCTCGCACTTCAGAGTTACTGGGCTTTTAATGCTTCCTCACCCTCCCTTAAAAGAGACTGTTTCTAAATGTCAATAGAAACCAGACAACCAGATTTGTAAACCCTGCCCTGTCATATTGAATGTATTAGGTTTTCCAATAACAATGTTAGTGACAAAAATGTAATTATTGCTAAATGATGGAAACAAGGAGCCAGCCGTACTGAATGAACTTTTTTTGAACTTCTATTCATTCCACTTTGGATTTTGGCAGAAGTTTGTGATGGTTTCTACTTTATCCTAACCAGTTTATCCATGTTCCAGACTTTATATGTTCTGTGGCTGTAAAGCTTTTCTGTGGAATTCACCCATTGCCACAGAACTGTGTTGGAGCAAGCCAGCATGCCTCTAAAAAATAAGTGATTGTCTTGCTCTCACATGTACAGACAAAATTGAGAACATGCACCGAGCATATGCTGACAGAATTATCTCTCCATCATTTTGGGGCTGCCCAAAATTGTAATTCTGAAAGGTGTGAACTGTCTCATTTATCTCTGCTGGGGCTGGAAGGATTTCCCTGTTCCACTGCAGAATCTGTTGGGTTTTACTGTGACACGGAAATTCAGCATTTTTGCTACTGAATTCCATGTTTCCTTGCAATCTAATACTTTGTTGTCTTTCCTAGGTGCTAGAACTCACCTACAGCTGCCTCCTCTTCTTGTATTTCCATTAGTTGTCACTGGAACTGGAGAAATTCTAGCTAAATGTAAGAAGACACTTTTTTTACTATGAACCTGGTGAAACACTGAGTCAGGTTGCCCAGAGCAGCTGTGGAGTGTCTGTCCTTGGGGCATTCAGAAGCTGCCTGGACACAGCCCTGGGCAATCGGCTCTAGGCACTCCGGCTTTGAGCAGTGAGGTGGGACCACATGATCTCTAGAGGTCCCTTCCAACCTCAGCTACTGTGTAATTCTGAGAATTTCTCCACAGAGGGAGATGTTTGCTCTATTGTAGCATTTCTGCTTCTGGCCCAGTTCCCCACACCCCATCAGCAGGCACCTAAGGACCTAGTAAGCAGGTAGAGGTCAGGCACACAGATGTCAGTCTGCTCACTGATACACCGCCCTGCTGCAGCTGGAAAATGATACAGCTCCTAAGCCCTGTGAAACCACCAAAAATTCGCTCCTATCTATAAAGAAGAGTGCTAAGAGTTAATCATCAGATCTATTTGGGATTGGAGTTGGAAGACTGCCTGATGATAACCCGCTATCTCCACAGCCCGAAAGAGCTTAAAGAGAAGAATAAAGCTAAAGGAATAAAGATGAGTTTTGGTGCAGGATGACTCTTAACACAAAAAGATTACAGAAGGTTTGGAGATATAGGGCACTGAGGGGTTGGCAAGAAATCTACAGGTCACAGAGTTGCATTCCTGGCATAGCGGTGACCTACATTCCATGACTGTTCATTTCTAGTTCTTCCTGCTTTCCCATAAGACAAGCCAGTGCTGAGATTTGTGTAACAATATTACCAATTAAACATTTTAGTCCACCTAAGAAGAGCCCAGGCAAAAGTTTTGGTGTCTCCTGTTGGCTGCAGCTGACAAAATGAGAGAAAGGTTGGTCAGTACATTGCCTGCTGCTAAGAATAAGCCTGTAGGCATCAGAAGTGTTTAGAGCTGCCCACACACAGTGGACAAGACAAAATTCAAGATATGGAACTTAACAACGGAAATCAAACAGGAGAAATAACTGTTCAAAACTATTATGAAATGAAAGCTATTTGTGATATACCATGACAGTAGACGTTCCAAAATTGACTTAAACATGAAAATTCCTGGAAGACTAAAACACTAGTAGGAGTCAGAAATCTTTTGTCCCAGTTTTGTCTCTGACTTTCATACCCATTTGCCTTTTTTACCAACATTCCTACTACAGATTACAGTTAGATCTCTAACATTTCTCTCACAAGTAGGTAGAAAGACTCAAATGTTTTCTGAAACAGCAGAAAAGGCTAGAGAAATACAGTTATAATAAACGTGCACTTGGGAGATGATGAATAGCGCCTCCAAATAGTATTTAGAATCAGGAAGGACAGTCTTGAGGCACAGGCCTGTATAGCTGGAACTAAAGCTACACACCCCCAAGCTAGTTGCTTCATGGGACCTGAAACATCTGTTTTCAGACTCTGAAGGACAATAGTGCGCATAGATTCACTGCAGAACTGTGCTATCAATAAATGCTTAAACACAACAGAAAACTTCTCTCAAGATTTCGTACAGATGCAAATTCTCTCACCTAAACCATCAAATAATCTGCTTAATCAATAATTGTTTCTAGTGATCAAATTATTGGATCTAACTTGCACAAGTTACTAATCCGGGAGGAATAAAGTGCAAGAGTGCCAAACTGCTCATAAACACGCATAACATAGCACAGCTAGGAGATCTGACTAAAAGGACATAATCTCATTGATTGAGAAATACTGTAATGTGGGCAAAGCAATGGTAGAAAACACAGAAACTGAGGCAAGAAAAGGCAAATCACTGCAGGATTACAGTGCATTCACAATAGTTTAAATCTCTTGTATTACAAAAATAAGGTAATTTAGTTTCCATAACAAAACGCTACAATAGAAGACAGTAGATAAAGGTGTCCTTAAACTAGATAAGAAGACCTATTTCCTTGACAGTTTTGTTCTAGTCTGAAGCTATCAGTAGCATTCCTATTACGGGATCACACTAGGAATTCTGCCCCGTTTATAACGGCCTGACACGCTTTCCTGCTCTGTGAAAAGCTGCAGTGCTCAGAGCATAGGAAGCACGAGCACGTGGCTGGAACTGGTGAGGGTGTATATGTTTCAGAGTTTCTAGGAAGGCTGAAGTATGAGAATTTTCACAGATGTGGGGACTTTTTGATAGCATTCCAGTTGAAACAAACTTGTAACAAGCCGTGTGGAGAGATTCATTCAACAGGATGAGCTAACCAAGGAAACAGTCATTTTTGGCTAGTTGCATCAGTATTAGCAGCAGCTGTGAACTCAGTAAACAGTTCTGTTTTCTGGTTGTCAAAGAGCTGCTAAAGCAGATGTGAAACTCATCACAAATAGGTCACAAACACAGAACATGCAAGGGAGTGCATCGATATCAGAGGGGCCTAGAAGTGAGTTGTGCTGGAGTATCTCCGTAGTGTTCCTAACACCAAACTGTACCTGCCACAAAGCTGCACCCAGGCAGAGGCTGCTTTCGTGTGATTCATACGCTAGGACCTTCCCTGCGCTGCTGTGTCTGGGTGAACAAGGGTGCGGTGCCTGCAGCAGGGGAAGCGCCGGGCACAAGGTGCCGCGCTGCACTCTGCCTTCCCTGGCTCCGCATTTTCTGAGAGAGGTTTTCATGCCTGTCTTTCTTCCCAAATACCGGCTATTCCGGACTGAAGTAGTGCACAGAGCCAAACACAGAATTTGCTGTGGTTTGGTTGGCCTTTGCCACTACAGACTCTGAGTTAGCCCATCCAAGACACTGCCCTCCAGTCCTAGCCATTCCCCAAGCATGGCAGTCGTGGCCACTACAGCGAGCGCATCCTGGTTTTGTGTTCGTATGGCTTTTGCTGATTTCTTCAGCCCACATGATAAAATTAGTCACAGTTCCCCCATCTGGGTATTTAGGTGGATGTACTTCTAGGGTTCTCACAACACTTCAAACACTTCACCCCTTTATTAGCAGGCACATAACTGAATACGATTTAGCTTTGAAGGGTGCAGGCTAAGGAAAATAGAAAATATGGAAGCTGAAACTAGGAAAAACAAATCACTGCAGGATTAAGGTATATTCCGCAATAGTGTAACTCTCTTTTGTGTACAAAAATCATGCTAAAAATATGGTAAAACTGTTTCCTGTGACTACAGCAGGACTAGATGAGGAACCTACGAACCCCAAAGACCTCCAAGGTCGGCCTTCACGGGACGGGCGTGAGACCCCCTTTGGCCAAAAGCCTTTGACAAGCTGAGCCCGAGCCCCATCGCCTGAAGAAGGTTCAAATACTCCTCAAGCCTCAGGGTGAGGAGAGACACTCCCTGGGCTGGCTGCTTCTACCTCCCTTAGAGCGCGTTTTCAGATCTAGTGACATTGTACCATGGAGCGCTGCGAAAAAGAAGCCATTAATCAGATTAAATATATATATATAATACATACATATAGTTGCTCTTATGTGTCAAGAGTCTGTAATTGCTTGTGCTATTGCTGCCTAAACAGCAACTCAAATCTACTCACTTGTGCCGTAGCCACACGTGTGAGCTGCGGAGGCGCAGGCGGGAGCTGCACTAGGCCCTTCCCAGCCACTGCTTCCAGCAAAGGAGGCTGCCGGGGGGAGGCAGAAAGACGTTACTTTTCCGTATGGGCCTAAAAAGACTGTTTGTTTCCTTCGGAGGGAACCAACTACGCGATCGCACCAGCTTCCTGGCCAGAACGGTCCCTCCTTGCCTCAGCAAAAGGCCCATGAAATGTCTTTGGCTGCTGTGGGTGCTCCCGTTTCAAGAGTGATGCAAGTTTCTAAAGTAATAGGGATTGGAGTATATTTGAACTTTTGCTGACAAACTAGGGATAAATTTGGGAAACAAAGATGTCAGTGAGATGCAGGAGAAACAGATTGCAGCTCACAGGTAATCTCTCTGTGTCAGAAACAGAGCAGCAGACATTTTTGCCAAATAAATATAATGCAGACAGACTAGAGGTAAATATTTCAGAAAATTTGGCAAAAGTTCACTTTATGCAAGGCTTTCCAAACACTTCAGATCACAGGACAAAGATGGAAATGCTGATCTCCACAGTTTGAACTTGCCTATTTGGTTTATTCTTCCTTTTTGGCCTGAACAGGATGCTTATGTATATGAATTCTGAGTAAGTCCAGCAAGACCAAATAAATCCCACTGCACACACAGCACCGTCAGTTCTCCAGCTTCGGCTCATAATTTGAGGCTTTTGACATCTGTACTCTGGTTTCTCAAGTTGCCTTGAGATGTGTTTGGGCTGGACCCAAAAACGAATTCCACAAACTCCTTCCCTAGACTTTAATCGACTTCAGTGACAGAGAAATCCTTCCTCTGAGAAAACTCAGCTATTGTTAGTCATCACATCCGCAGTTACAGTCAGACACCAAGTTACCTTTTGTACTGCAAAATGTGTTGATAGATTGTTTCAACCGGTGTTTACCCCAAATTTCCACTAGTTGCTGCATGTCTTGAAAATTTTAAATGGCTTACTTCAACTTGCCTGCAATGATCTCTGTATGGCTGGGAGGAAGCATAAGGAAGCGAATGATTAATCACATTCTTCCTCGTAATTTAAAAGTGCTGATGAACGCCAGGAAACAGTGTAAGGAGTACTGAAGAAAAGACACTATGTTGGAAACCCAACTGTTGCTTTCAATAGAAGCATCACAGTAATTAAATCTGTTAATCAGACACGGACATTTAAAATATACATATTCATAGATACATATTTAAAGCATTGTCCGTATGTGTGTGCACAAATCCTAAGGTGAGCACACACACCTGTACCATCCTTAGCCATCCATCATCGTAACAAACCCAGCAGCTTTACCTCAAAATTGGTGATGAATGTAGACATAAAGCAGAGTCAAACAATTTATCTTCAAAATACACCTTTCAGCCACTTGTTTACCAAGCAGAACTGTCCTTCAAATGCTGACTTTGTAAAGTAAACAGAAACATACTTTCTGCTCTTCCTTGCCTTCCTGTAATACAGACCTGTGAAAGACACAGCCTTAATTCTGTGCTGTGGTTTGTGTCATGTTTTGGACACATCAGCAGAGAAATTTGGACACCTTTACACATTGGAAAACGCCACCCATTTCACTCATTTATTTTGAAAGACTTATCCACTATTAATTACGTATATACACAAACTATGAATAAAGGTTGAGGATTTTCCCTGAAACAATTCAAAGAGCTTTTCTTGCTGGATTCACACTATAGGTGACATTACAGCCATTACTGAGTTCACTTAGTTTTCAGCTCTGTAAATCAAGTAATACAAAAGAAGTCAGCGAAGCGACAAGAATATTCATCCATAAGTATATACACCCTTACAGTATAAAGTATATATTACCTGATAGTATAGGTATCTATATAGAAAATGGACAGACAAACGGAGTCAGGAGAACCTGCCTCTCATGCCTCTCTCTGCCTATAGCAGAGAGAGTGACTGTATCATACAGGGTAGCTTCACTGTAGAGGTTAGGTGAGATGAATTTCAACCCCGTATTTCTAAATTGCTTGGCTTAATGGCTGTACAAAGGCTCATGTCCAACGTGGGTTATGAATTTCCATCAACTTGGACAGACTCAGGTTTTCAAATCATGTTCTAGGGAGCTAATAGGAAAACCAGAAAGTTGGAGCCTCAGAAGAAAAATTCAATTTTTCTTCAATTTTTCTTCTTGAATGCTGAAAACTATGTAGAAGAGCATTGCTATGAGAAGCTCTGGTATCTGTGGCCTGGCATAGGGATAAAATAAAAAAGTAGAGACACAGCAGAATCATTTTGGAAGGCAAATAGTTGCCTCTTCTATTTATAGCTTCCATCAGAACACTTAGCTACCGACATAAATGTCTCCACAATTCTGTCCAAAAAATGAAGAAAGGAAAAAAATGCATCAGGAGGAACAATTATTCCTATTATTCTAATCCCAAAATGTCCATAATTGGCAATCTCATCAAAATATTCATGTTTGTAAAGGAAAGTTTAGCACATTTCACTTCACTGGCTGCTGAACTGAAGCCTAATATATATAAAGCCTAAACATGAATTCGAAGGATGATGAGATTCCCTTCAGACTCACCTTCCATGGAGAATGCCAAAGGACCATATAACTAAGGCTGCTGGAAGAGAGAGCTACCTTTAGCCTGGGATATTTTTATCTCACCTGTGTCATACAGTGAGCCGGTGTTTAACAGGGTAAGTATACAAAGGACAACCTTCATTTCAGAAATAGAAATCAGAAATGGATGAAAAAAAAAGATATTTCTAAGCAAAGATACAAGCTAAGCAAAGATACTAACTGCAGTCAAAGCTGTAAATTAAGAAATTGTTCAGAGTTCTGTCAAATATGTTCTCGTGTCACATCTCATCTAGGTACTAAAGCGCTGCAGAAACAAGCAGTTAAAGGACAAAGAATGTAAAAGCCATCAGGTCCTCTAGCAAGACAAGAACCAGAAAACCCCAGAAGACGATGAGGATTTTTCAGGAAGAGGACATCACAGAGATTAAAACAAAGACGTAAGACATAAAACAACTGAGCTGCTTCAAAAATATCACCAGCAAGCCTCCAGGAGCACCATCTTTCATTCTCCTAAGGCAGGTGAAAGCTCCCTCATTCAAAATAAAAACATTTGCAGATTTTTCACACCTCTTACTTTTCTTTCTTTTCATCAGTAACACTTTTCCTAAGCAATTGTGAGGGGTTAGAACTGGTTGGAGAGCTGAGGCAGGAGCCTGCTCTTCTACACCTCTCCTGTTTAACTCTTTGCTTTGCTCCCACGCTCACACACGCACACACTAGTTGTGCCTTTCTGTCCCCCTCCATTACTTCTCAAGACTCAGTTGCTGAGAAACAAGATGATGCAGAAAAGTGAGCCTGATGTTATGAGGAAATAACTCTTGCTGGGATATTCCCCTGCCTGCTCCCCTTCGAACGCCATGCCCTTCTCCGCAGTGCGAAGGTCGTGGCCATGCTCCAGGGGCCGGCAAAGAGAGCAGGGGGATGACAGGAAGACAACAGTCACCACAAATATTTAGGGCACTCGCTGTGTCTCTTCCTCCCCACTGTTGTGCATAGTATTGTAGCTCTGAGGTGGTACCGTCCCCCTGCAAGTCCTGCCCTTTTTTTTTTCTCTAGATTAAGCACAGAAAATTCCTGTTGCAAAGAAGAATGTTCCAGACAGCAGTGTCAGAAGAAAATCAAAAGAGTAATAGCATGTCATTCCCCAGGTGCAATATGCGCATTTGCTAAAATAAATTACTACACTCCAGAATAAAGCACAGGGTAAAAAGCTGTTACACTGTGAAAATGAAACAGGCAGAGGTGTAGCTATTTTGAAAGTCTACACAAAAACGTAAGATTTTTAAGCTGCAGATAAAATCAAAGATGAAATGTTGTGTCTGGTGGGTCACACAGCAATATGCCATCAGGAAAAGGAAATAACAATCCAAATGGCTAGGATGCTAAAAACATCAACACAGGGCTTAGCATGTGGCAAGAAGACAGGTTGAACAAAATTTCCAGAAAGATGTATATTGACCCATCAAAACTAACTTAGAGAAAAACGTCTTAGTTCTGTGAATAGCTAGTGAGGCCTCGTTTTCAGGCTGAAGAGGGTCTGTGCTCCTCGCACCGAGGAGAGATGTTACAGATGCTCCTGGGGTGCCCTCCGGGTAAGGCCTGGCCCAGGCCTGTGGCAGCCGCCCGGCTGGGCTCCCCAGAGCCGCGGGGGCAGAGGCGGCAAGAGCAGCGTTAAACGCGAGCAGAGGAGCCCCGGGGAGCCGCGGCTGCGACGCACGACTGCATTCCTGTGCGCTCTCCTAAGTGGGCGTGCAGAGAGGGCAGGGGGGCTGCGCGTGCCGCTTTGCGCTCCGTCCCCCGCGGCACCCACACAGCCACAGAAGCACAAGGAGAAAACAAAACATTGTGCATTGAGGGGACAGCCCGGAAATCACACCGTCAGCTATCCCACAAAACAGTTACATCAGTCAGGAGCTGCAGGTTGAGCTTCCTACTATCCTCCCATCTCCTCCTTTGCTCAGGTTTCAGCAGCCGCCTCTTCCAGGTGTCCTTCCACACTGGACACCCGTCAGAGCTCTCCAAAGGTGCTGCCTGAGCTGAAGGGAGCAGCTAGACACACGGATCAGTCCTCACATATCAACTGCGTGATAGCGGGGACAGAAGCAGCATTTTAAACGCTCAGCCTGGATGATAAAATGTGATGAAATATATCCACTGAAAGCAGGGACTAATTTTGATTACAGGAGAAGCAAATTCCAAATGGGAGCTTCACATAAAAATTCCTCGCTGCTGCAAGCTTTGCTGCAAGAAATCTTTTTGAAAATTATTACTGATGCTGAAGGAAAGGAAAAAAAAATCAGAATTTCCTTTTTTAACATGCTAGAGACTAATTGAACAGAGACAGCTTTGTTCAAGCCCTAAGCAACACTTTACAGCACATGAGGGATGTAGATTCACTTTAATTTTATTAGGATAGTTACTTGAAATACGGTGATTGAGGAAGAGGTTTTATCTAGGGATAAAAGCTCTGCTATTTTTTCTCCAATCTGAAATGCTGCTGTAAGGATGCCAGCCTGACAGCACTAAGCTATAATAAATGTAGGAGCGCTGCCGGTGATTTCGTAAGTGCATGTTGCAGGCGTTCGGTGTCGACGCAGCCACTGCAAGCAGCGCTAGCAACCCGGTGGTACTCGAGTCCACTCTTGAGAAACAGGCAGATACACCAGCGGGAATACAGAAAGGGGAAATAAGGCCATGAAAAGGCTTGGAAAATGTTATTGGAAAAGAAAGGTGAAAATATTTCTTTAGTATAAGAAGGAGAAAAATGAGGAGAGGTGATAACAGGTTTCCAACAGGAAGAAGGTTGTCGCAAGTGAAGAATTTACACGGCTGTTTCTGTGTGTATCCAATTCATGTCCCATCTTAAATGTAATCTGCAGTAAGGAGAATTTCCTTTAATAGGAGAGGGAAATCCTTTCTAACTGCAAGTACAACTAAGCAGGGAAGGGCTCAGTCACGGTCCTCTTGTCCCTGGAGTGTTTTAGGGCGCAGTGAGACGTTCATCTGGTGGTAGAGCTGCCTGGAAGAGGGGCCGAGGGCGCAGGCGACTCCCCGGAGGCCTTTCCAAGCTCCTCCGCCGGGTGCTGCCTCCTAACGGGGAGGGACACAGAGGCGGCGGCAGCCCCTGGGCGCCTGTTCGCGCGGCCCGGCGGCCGGGCGCTGGCGCACGCGGGCCGCTCGCGCCGCGGCGGCGCAGCCCGCGGGGCGCAACACGCGCGGCTCCCCCGGGCCGCCCCGCGCTCCCTCTCGGCGGCCAGACCCTCTTCCCTGCCTTCCCGTGCCCTGTGCCGGCGCCCCGGCTCCCTCCCGGGCCGCCCCGGCTCAGCGCGGTGCCTCCGTCCCCCGCAGACCATCGACCAGTTCGAGTACGACGGGTGCGACAACTGCGATGCCTACCTGCAGATGAAGGGCAACCGCGAGATGGTCTACGACTGCACCAGCTCCTCCTTCGACGGGTGAGCGGGGTCCTGCCGCCCGGCCTCTCTGCGGCTCCCCGGGCTCTACCGGCCTCTCTCGGTGCCGCGCGGGCCGTGTTGGGGCCGGGACAGGTGCCCTCACCTGCATCTCTCCTGCAGGATCATCGCGATGATGAGCCCCGAGGACAGCTGGGTCTCCAAGTGGCAGCGAATCAGTGAGTGTTTCTCCTGGCCGCTTTAGGCTGGACCTGCTTTTTCTCTAGAAAACCCTTCTTTGGCGGTTGTGGGGGCTGCTGTGCCAACCTGGCTGCTGCTGTACGGAGTAACTCGGTGTGTCCTATTCCCCCAGGTAGCTTCAAGCCCGGGGTGTACGCGGTGTCCGTGACTGGTCGCCTGCCCCAAGGTAACGCTGCTGCCTGGAGGACGGGGATTATTCTGGGTAATGGGTGTGGGGGCACTAGCCAGTTACAGTCCTTGAGATGACAAACTTTATCACGTGCACTAATTTGTGTATCAATAGTGTGTATATCACACTGGCCCTGTGTGATATAATGAGGGCCTTGAGAGTTAGTTATGGTGACTGCAGCCCTGGTAGCTGAAGTGAACACCATAATGAAGAGAGCACGCGTCATGCGGATGAAGACGTGAGCGAGGCAGTCACTACAAGGAGATGGTAAATTGCAAGGGTAGTTGCAGGGCTTCTGCGGACAGGGTTTCCACCTGCGGTCATTCAGTGTCCGGCCTGTCAGAAACGAAGATGAAACTACTGCTGAATGAAACCTGTGGATGTTGGAAAGATCATCAGAGTGGTCAACTGTGACAAAAGGCTGACCTCCGAAGGCGGGCGTGTTTCGAGGTGTTCAGCTGCAGGGGAACACAAGAGTTCGTACTTAGAAACGAATGCTGCAGAAAAGCAGCGCTGCTATAAAAAGTGATCTTGAGGAGGACTGGAGACCTTGGTGAGCAGATAACCCTTTACATTATAGCAGTGCACCGAGGGCTTCAGTTGTGCTAGGGTGGGTTTTATGCATTTGTAAGTGGACTGGAGGGTGTTGAGTGTTGACTTTACTCCCTCTGTAGCAAAAATGTGCACCTTCCATGTGGCCAACAGCCACAGCTCCCTGCTGCCCTGTCCGCAGGCCCAGAGCAGAATCCCAGCCTCACACCCCTTCCCAAGTGCTCCACTCCCACGTCCCCAGCCTGTGCGTGTATCTGAAATCCCAAGCCCCTTATTTTTGACCTGAGCTCCACCAACTCTGTCGAGGAAGGAGCTGGAGCATCATGATGAGCCTTGATGTCAAGGCCTGCTGCTTGGACATGTCTGGAAATAACAGGAGCACAATCGATGACAGCGTGAACTAGATACAGCTGCCAATGGAGTGTGCAGGGCAGCGGGAGGGAAGGGCACGTGGGAGATGCTGTCGTTGGCCTTGCAACGTGAGAGAGGACAGAGAGGTTAGAGAGGACTGAGGAGTGCAGTGATCTTCAAGCTGCACTTGTGGCCCTGAAAAGCTCTCATTTGGCTGTCTCTTGCCACGTGGCTACAGAGTGCTCTTCTGCTATCACTTTTCTTTACCAAGAAAGTCACAAAAGTGATAAAAAGTTTTAAGAAAATGCCTCAAGAGCTTCATCAGTTCAGTACCATTGTAATATTCAAACAACTTCAGAAAGAAAATAACTTATAACATTCCTACTTGGCTCATCTCTGAGGGGAAAAAAAAAAAGAAGTTGGTATATAGGAGGTGAATCAAGGCATTTTAACTGGAAGAAGAAACATTCTTAGCAGTGAAGCTGATAACACTGTTAGAAGAAACTGAGAATGTCCAGCTCCTGATTTCTATGGATGGAGGCTGCATGTCTGTTGTGGATGCTTCCCTTTCATCACGAACAGCTCTGCATAGTAACGAGGTGAGATGTACTGGTCTTACCAGAAGTGAGAAGAGATGGGTTAAGGTACATGGAGTGATTTGCCCTGTTCTAAAGTGTGAGGGACAATGTTTCCCTGTGAAAACCCCTGCATTCGGCCACTGTAGATGTGAGAGACAGTTCTAGGTGTCTAAATGGATGGGCAGAACTACCAGGCTCCTGCAGGGCTCCCTCTCAGAATGCTGAACTGTGTTTGTTTCCTTCCTGCAGGGATCGTCCGAGAGCTGAAGAGCCGTGGCGTGGCTTACAAGTCTCGAGACACAGCTATAAAAACCTAAGGTGCTTTTGTGCTGCCCTTTGCTCTGCTGGACCCATGGGAGAGGCAGCTGGAACATGGAGTGCTGCTCTCAAAGGTTTTAGCTGTAGCCTGTGGGTAAATGAGTGTGGACTCAGAGGGTCCTTGCTGGTTTGCTGGGTCAGCTCCTCTCGCTCAGTACCTTTGGACTTTCCCATACTAATTTCTGCCCACGAACACAAATCCCATTCCAATTTCTGCCCACAGAATAGATTTTTTTCTAAGTCCTGATAGGAGCATATAAGTAAGTCAGGGAGAGAGGTTTCTAGTAGTGCACAGACCTTTTGCTGTCAGCATGGGGAAGAGGAGAGCTGGGACGGAGCTGTGTAAATACTTCAATAAACCATGCAACCTGGTCAGTGCTGTGTCCATCGTGTGTACTCAGTCTCCAGTTCCACCCGCCACAGGACGGATGGATCAACGCCTTGGATGAACTGGGGTGTCCTTTGCTGTTCAGAACAAGCAATGTCAAATCTCATTGCTGCGTAGAATAGGTAAGACAATGTTAAATAATTTATGTGGAGGGAGTTCTAGAGGTCACAGTGGCCTGCGCCCTGCTTTGCAGTGTACAAAAGTTAGTTACCTTGTGAAGCAGACTTGAAGGACTTTGAGTCTGCCATTGATGGTCTCCAGTGGCAGACAGAGCAAGAGGAACCTGCAGTTGGTGGTGCTGGGAGGCAGCACTGGGCCCTGCAGTGGGGAGGGATGTGTTGTTGCTCCAACAAATGGGTAGAAACATGTGTTGCCTTGTGTTCATGGAGTCTTTGCCAACACTGTGCATTTTATCATGTCCCCTGTACATTTCTTCATGGCTCCTGGGAGATTTGGTATCCTTTACTGGTTATTCCTGCTTAGTTCAGTTGTAGTTCAGCAATAGCTCATGACCAGAAAACACAGCTTCTCCAAGGGCTGTGCAAGCAGAGTCCTATATCAGTAATATATCCATTTTTTTTTCCCCCTGAAATGATCTGTAGTTGAAAATCCAAGTTTTTATTTTCTATATAGAGCTCCTGGAAACCTGATAGAACCTGAAAGACTGTTTTAGTTGATCTGGGGCAGTGTCTGCAGTGAGGAGAATGAATTGCCGTTGGAGAGTGACCGTGTCAAGCTGCAAGGTATTGTTAGTGCTTTTTGGTTTCCTCTGATTTGTAGAGATCACCCAAAGAAAAACTCCCAGTATTAGAGGCCCCAGCACTACAGCGTGGCCAAGGAAAATCCACCCGTTTGGTTTGTGAGCAGGAACACAGGTGGAGAACTGCTTGTGTGAGTGCATGGAGGCTGAATGAGTCGAGGGGCGACGCTGCCCAGAAAGATGATTTAAACCGCACTTCTCTCAGGGCCTCTCACCTTTGACACTGAAGTCAGAGCACTTGGTAGACACAGACTGGAACCAGATCTTGCAGCATGAGTTGTTCAGCTGCTTGTGGCTCCAGCAAGTGCTTCCATGTGAGTAGCACCTTTTGCAGGAAGAGCTGGGAGCGCTTTGTCACAGCATGGCCTGTGGCCTGGTGGTTGCAGTGTTATCTTGTGAAGAAGGAGCAGCAGCTTCAGGTCCTCAGGCAAAGGAGGTTATCAAGCCTGGCTTTCGCTCATCCTTGGTCAGTGTCCAAATCGCTAAGTTACCTGGTAACTATCCTCCAGGCTTGCTTTGTTGCAGAGAATGGACAAGAGATGTACCTCAGAAATGCCTAGTAGGTCAGGGCTTTTGGTGAGAGGTGACGGAAAGCACAGTGTGAATGTCCCCCCAGGCCTGAGGGATGACTTCCCTGAGAGTTAAGATTTGGAGATTTTGTGCTTGGTGTCTGGGCTCCTGGAGGGTGGTTTCAGACCAGCTGTTCAGTGGGAGGGACAGGGTGAGCTGGGATTCCGTCATGTCCTCTGGGATGAGTTTGTCTTGTGCAGGTTTGTCCAGGAAAGATGGAATGAATGTTGCCTCAGGTGTGATATGAGGTTAACGGCAGCCGGCAAGGTTTAAATCCAAACTGGTTGGGAATGATGCGCTGCCGGATGGGGGTTATTCCCGCTGGGGGGAGGCGGGTGTGGGGAAGGAGATTTCCACCACAGCTGGCTGGGAGGGACTGCTGAGCATGAGCTGGCGGGGAGGAAGGAGGGGAGGGACCGTCCCGGCTGTCCCTAGGCCTTGGAGCCGCGCTGTTCAGATGCCACGGGGTGGCAGCAGGGCTTTGCGGAGCTGCGCCGGGGCTGCCCTGGCCACTCGCCGTGGGGAGAGGAAGGGCATTAGTCAGGAGTTGAGCAACGGAGACCCGCGGCAGATCTCAGTTTTCCAGTATATCTCACAGCACGTGTAACTTGCTTCGAGCTTTCTCACTGCGGTAGCATGGGTGGCATCTCCCTTCCCTGGCTCCAGGGTTGGGGATGAGCCCGCTGGATCCGCTCCGCAGCAGGAGGCACAACGAGCCCCCTGCCTCCAATCCAGGCTGCCTTGTCTTGCTGCTGCGTGGAGTGGAGAGGCTCTGCACGGGGCCGCAGGCAGCCGCGCTCTGGGGTGTTGCCAGCGCGGGGTGATTGCACGTGCTTGCGCAGCAGGGATCTAAGCGTGGCTCTTCGGCGTGGTGTCCTGTCTCCTTGGGAGGCTGCATTCTGGCAGTAACTCAGTCACTGTCTGGGTTTCAGAGCTTATTTTAGGAAGTGGCTCTGAAGGAACAACATAACACTGTTGTTGTGCTTTACAGGAAAGCAAGGCAGGTTGCAGCGGTCTCACTTCTCGCTAGAAAGTGCAGTAGCTCTGGCTTACATAGAGTGAAGATGAATGGAGGCTACAGTACAGAGGAATAGAGCTGAAAAGCCGAGGCAAACTAGCTGAGCACCTGTGGTCTTTCGGAGAGAATCTTTGTGTTTCCTGCCTGTGGCAGCTCGCAGCACTTTCAAGAATCTGATGCCTCTCCTTGGGCTCATTTGAGGAGCCTCCTCGCCGCTAGTTTGCTCGCTCGCCCACGCGCACGCCACAACTCCCAGCCCACGCCGCCCGAGTGATTCACTGCTCCCAGGCTGCTTGAGCTGAGAGCTGGAACCAGAATGAGCTTTTCAGTTAGATTCCACCGCCAAAGATGCTGGGGGGTTGTGGCAAAAGCAAATGGATATGCAGAACTTTATTTGCTGAGAAAAGTAGGGCATGGAGATTTCACGTTGAAGAAAGCCGAGGAAAAATGTGCACAGCAGCAGCCTGGGAAGAGAAAGCGTCAGCCGGGCAGGGAGCTTTAGATCTGAGTCGGTTTAAGACAGCTCCTCCCCTTGCAGCAAATGATGCTCAAATATTTCAGCCAGGCCTGAAGTCTGCAGGTTTGGCACGTGAAGCAGCCTGGCTGCTCTTGGGCACCGCTCAGCAGAGTGTGCCCTGGGGCCTGGGGAAGGCAGCGGCCGGGGGTCGTGGGCTGGGAGCCCCCGGGCTGCTGGGGCAGGAAGTCTGAGCGAGTTGATCTTTTTTTTTTTTTTCTTTTTTTTTCATGCGGGTTTTGAGAACTGATACCCAGCTCTCCCTCCGGGCGAGAAAAGTGACTTTCCAAAACCGCAGAGCACACAGGGTTTCTACGTGAAGCAGCTGCCGGCTGCGCTGGGAAATGCCCGGCCGAGCAGACGCAGCGTGCGAGGGGCCCTCTCCCCGCCGCACGTGCCGGCGCGGGGCGCTCTGCCCGCCCACGCGCGCCGCTCCTCGCCGCTCGCGCGCTGCCCCGGGACGCCCTGTGAACACCGAGCCCCTCGCTGGGCTCTCTGTCGAGAGTCTCATGGCAGGTACTCAAGCTGGGCCTGGGCTAGTAACTTCTGAGGAAAGGGGACGTAGGAGGGTGCGGAGGAGTGAGATGTGCTCAGCATGTCTGCAGGACTAGGGCTAAGGTGGCTTTAGGCAAGGCAGGGGTGAGAGCCCCCACCTCCTGCCTTCCGATTTTGTCCCTGTAGATGCTCTGCACGCGCCAGAGCAGCCTCTCCAGTTGTCACCTTTGCACTTGTGCTAAGCTGGGTAGCCAGGAGAGCGGGGCGCTGCCTGGAGCTCGCTGCAGCTGGCTCCCATGGCGCGGTGCCCTAAAACCGTTTTCACTTGCTGTCTCTCTGGCTTCCGTTTCACACTCAGATTTTCTTGTTCCTGGGGGTCCTTTGGGGCTGCTTGCTGGAAGCAAGTAGATCAATACAGACTCCCACTTGCTGCGCAGAGCACAGGCTGGGCTTGGTGGCAAGTGCAACAGAGGAAAATAATAAAAAAAAGAAAAACAGAAAACCATTTTCTTTGGCAAATGATGACATAGCAAGCAGGGGTTGATGGCCAGAGTTAGTCTGCTGGGCCTGCCTGCCTGGCGCAAGTATGGTGCAGGTATTGGAACAGGAATGGAAAAATAAAGCATGAGGAGAAGGCCTGAAGTAGAGGTGCAGACCTATTCTACCCGTCATCTCTGGGTGGGAGCAGGTTTGTAGAAGTCGGCAAGGAGCTGGTGCCTGATGTGGTAAGGAAAGGAGGGCACTCGCTAGCGGCTTTTCATGGCAGTGGTTTGAACGTGCTGCGGAGGGAGCGGGATTTGCATTTTGAGAACCGGTGAGGAGGTTACAGTAACTGGCATACGGGGCTGGGGTGCAGGTTTTGTAGGCGAGTGGCAGAAACAAGGCAGAGTCTCCATGCCCTCAGTTCAAAATGGTTCCCAGCAAGGCAAAGATGGAGCAGGGCCACGAAGAGCTGGGCCCTGTTCCTCCCTGCAGCAGAGGCTTCCTGCGGGCAGAATGGGAGCTGTGGTCCATCGTGGGGGTTGTCTGCAGGGAGAACAAGCCGTGTCTTGGATATTTGTCCCTCATAAATTTCAGAGGGAAGGAGGGGCTCTGCTTTGGGAAACAGGTCTTCAGCAGAGACGTGGACTGGGTATCTCAGTCTAGGTGCCTGAGAGACAGCCTGAAAAGGGCACACACACAAGTGTTTGCCACCCCGTGCGCTTCCCGCCTTTCTCTGCCCAGCGCTGTCTGCAGAGAGGCTTTCAGGTGCCTCGTGGTGCACATGAAACCCAACCGGTCTGTCTCGAGCTGTGGTTTTGGTTGCCAGAAGGATGAGAGGAGCAGGTGGAGGGTCTCAAACGTCTTCTGTGCAGGAGACCTCTTGCCTCCCCAGTCTGTTTTTTAAGCTGTATGCCATGAGAAGGGGGTACACACAAGATGGAGGAGCAGAGTGGGGTGTTACCCGTCCTGTGGTGCTGGTTCCTGGGGGTGCTGCAGGGAGCTGTTTCCTTAGAGGAGATGGTAAAGCCACTTCCCACACTTGGCTCTCCCACAAGGAAAGCTGAAATCAGAGAAGGATTAGAAGTCATAGCACTACTAGCCCCCAGCTTTCCTGGACCTTCTGCCACATCCTTGTGGCTTTTCTGCCCCAGTCCTGCGCCTCTCTCTGCTCACCTGGTATGCGCACAGCTGCATGTCCTCGGAGTTACTTAGCATTTTGTGTCTGTGGTCGCAGACTCCGTGTTCTGCCATCCGCCAGGCTCACAGGGCCTCTTTGGTACCTGTCCTCCAACTTCCCCTTGCCCTCTGTCCCCAGGTCTCTCATTGCCCCTTCCCCACCCAAAGGTGTGACACTAAGCTCCCTTCCTTCCTGTTCTTCACTGGCCTCACACCACCCAGGATACTCCTGCAACATTAGTTGGACTGCCAAGTGCATTTTGTCCCTTCTGGGGACATTGTCCTTCCCGTGCTGTTGCCAAAGAGCTGTGGAGTCAACGGGCCAAGGCAGCGGCTGGGCCTTAGGGCAGTTCATGGGCAAGAACATCCCATGTGCTTCTCTCTCCTCCGGCAGGTCACCAGGCACCAGAAGGGCCCGAAATCCCCTACCTCCGTGTGTGGTGTCGAGCAGGGTGGCAACACGCTCCGCTGGCAGCAGGATCAGGTCCCTCGGGCGGCCGGGGAACTCTGCTCCCCCTGTCCCAGCGTCAGCCTGACCCACGTGTCGTTCCTGGCCGCCCGGGCCGAGCGGAGGGAGATGCTCTGTGGCAGCCGCGGGGGCCTGTTCGTGCCGCTGCTCGGGGTCTCCGGCAGCACGCCGGCCCCCGGGCCGCGCACGGGCGCCCAGCTCTCCCCACGCCTCGTCTGGGGGCACCGGGGGAAGGAGAGGCGGACCCCGCGGAGCTGCCGCGCTCAGCCCTGGCGCGTCCCACGCCATTTCCCCTCTCCCGGGACGCCCGCGGAAGGGCTGGGAGTCCGTCCGGCGATCTCCTCCTGCCCCTCTGTGCGAGGGGCCGGGCCACCGTGCCGGTCCCTCGTGCCAGAGGGTGACAGGAGCGCTGGCCCCGGCCCTGCCTCGACTCGGGGCCGGGCTGCGGGGCGCCCCCAGGGCGGTCCCC
>JAYECN010286977.1:0-24618 GCA_035222435.1 Microcambeva ribeirae
TTGAGGTACTTAGAGACACTGCTCAGGTCTCCTCTCAGCCTTCTCTTCTCCAGGCTGAACAGGCCCAGCTCTCTCAGTCTTAACTTGAAAATAGGTATCTCTTCATGCGCTATTGCTCCCTATACAGATGCAGCTTCCTTAGTTCATACCACAACACACACACCTCTTAGCAAGTCTTTAACAAATTAATGCTTCAGCAATAGCTTATATTGCTGTAGATTTTTATTTTCAAATATGGTAAGGTAGTTTAAGCTATACCATGTGATGGTCCCCAAGAAAGGAAAAAAAATTATACCAGTTCTTGAGATTATGAAAGTGTCTATCAAGAGTGTGAAACAAGAGAGACCATTCAAGCAGCCAGAGGGCACCCACTGCAGACTTGTCCTGCTCATCCCATGTCAAATAGGAGGTTCAACAGTCTTTGAATCATGGAAGTTTTTAAGAAAAAATTGCATGTTCAGATATATAAAACAATTTTGCTACAGTACTGCTATGCACGTCCTTTTTCTACTAACCGATCACAGAGGACTAGTTATATTTTTCTGGGTAAATTTCCTGTTAAATTCTCACTTTTGAGGATAAGACAATACGTCCTTTGCCAGACCAACTACTTCAATATATTTGCATAGTTCAAATTAATTGGGTTTTAATACTGTTTGGGTAAAATTGGGTTTTATATTATCTTAAGTGTACTCTATTTCATATTGAGTTTACAAAATGTTATTTTATAAATTGTGTGTATGCACTGGCTTACAGTTGTATTCATCTTGCTAATAACTATGTAAAAACAGAAACATTATGATCACAGCAACTAATACATTCACCAGCCAGTCACCCTGTACTAAGGAATTCATAAGTCAAGGAGAGAGGAAGGCATTTAGTTGTCTGTCCTAAACAAAGTGGGTTTTTTTAATGCATTTTTAAAAATCTCACTTGTCTCTGGACTGAGGCACCCACGCTGCCCAAGCCTGTGCACTATGTTGGTGATTCTCAGATGTGCTGCGCCTATGGCCAGAGCCTGCTCTCAGACTTATGCCCTGTTACAGCTCTTTCCTACTTCTAGAATAAACAGCCCATCTCATGGTTTAATCCTTTATGCTCATTTGTTCATATGCAATGACATCCGTGATGAATGGGGTTATGGCTCTCCCTGTTGTAGACATGTAACAAGCTAGGCCTGCCTAGAAACATCCCTCTAACTACGTGAGGAGTAGCTACACACAGATTACCTAACCACGCTGTCTACTGCATATGGAATTCATTCATAGTCAGAACTACGTTTAAATTGCCTAATGCTGTAAAGATTCTTAGGATCTATTTAAGTAGTACTTATATTTCTTTATATCTTTGATATTTTCCAGGGAAAACAGAAAAGCTATAGAGAATTACACTCTTTCCCTCATTCAGTTCCAGCTCTGCTACACGATAAACATTAAAATTGCATCATCCCTTTGCAGATCTTAGGAAAAGATCTCTGGCAGCAGCCCAGAATTATGGAATGTGAGGATATGCCAAAGCCCTAAATTCCCGCTGCCACCAGGATGATGCCCTGAGAATATCTGTGGCTGGGAATGCCAGGCGGGAGAAGGGCAGGCGGAGGCGGCTCTAGTTTGGATTTTTGTGAACTCAGGCACGCAGCCACTGAGAGCTGACTGGAGACAATTGCTCCATATCACACGAACACCCTGAAAGGTAACGACTGTTCTTAGCTCGTGTAGACTGAGCTATTCTACATGGCGACCCAGATACAAATTCAAAAAGACAAGCTAAGCTCTTAAGTTCTAGTGAAAACAGTGGGAACCTAATAGCCTAAGTAGGAGGTGGGCATCTTAGCATTATTTTCCTGGATGTAAGCCTTAGTTATTTCTAGCTTTTTGTTCTATCTCCTACTTAGGTCCAGGCCTACACGAGGTCAGCAAAATCTGGTGATCTCATGTTGGGGATAGCTGGAATCCTTTCATTCTCCTTTCCTCCTATCTTCAGAAAAATACCACTATCTCTTTCAAATCACTAACACAATTCACATCCAGGGAAGTGGACTTTGTAAGGCAGTTCAGCATAAACTGAACTTTGTGTTACCAAATGTTGCATTATCTGAAAACTTGCCTAAGAACAAACTCAAGAGTATATTAGCAGGGTTCATTCAGGAGTATTCCAAAACACCATATTTATTCTGTATAAGAACATGTTATTCTCCACCTTGGATGTACCACCTTTCTCAAGCTTTATCCTTTTCTGACATGAAAATTATGCATGGTTTTTAGAGGCAAAAGGCAAGTGAATGACCGGATGAGCCAGTATACTAAGATTCACATTTCATGAGTGTTATTGAATATTTAAGTGGCAAAGGGTAGTGTCTAATTTTGTATTTAAAATGAATAAATGGGATAATTTGACTTCTGTGTAGAACTTCCCCATCATTTTTTTATCTGAGCACTTCAACAACATGAATTCATTTATCTTTGAATTAATTAATCTTTTAAGCTTCTCTAATAAGCAAGGAAGTTCTACTGGCAGGGAAGTCCAGACTGCTCTGAGGACTGAAATCTCCATTGAAGACTCCTGCCCTTAACAGCCACTGTATTTTATGGAGAATATCCAAAGAGCAGGTTTGCATGCACCAGGTGGGGTACAGTAAGCGCTACTGGGAAAGAATGACTTGGATCACACAGAATTATCTGGTCCCTGGTCTTATAAAAAGTACAAGATTTAATATGACAGGAGCAAGAAGAGTACAGTGCCTATCATAAATATGGCATCATAAATATGTCTTCTCTAACCATCAAAATATTTTTACCGAGTCATTTTGCAATAAAGTAGAAACAGGAAAATGTTATTAACTAAGCCTTCACTTCTTGCAATACGTTTCAAATACTATAAAATACAGACTTACCTTAATACCTGACGGGGATAAATACAGGTTTTTCATTTAAAGAAAAAGTGCAGTTTTTGCTTATTTGCCAGTTTCCCATACATCGCTTTGTAAAACTTACAAACTAAGAAAAGTTAAAGGATTTACTGGCTTAACAAACTGAAACTGAAATCATTTTGCTAACCACATGATGCAGTTAATAATTTACTGCTTGTCAAGAACTGTCATTCTTATGAATATGTTATAAAAAAATCTAAAGACCTATTCATTTAGCAGTCTCTGTTTATAATTACTTTATTATAAAAGTTCCTTCAATAAATTAATTTCTTATTTTTCTCCATAAAGATTAAAAAAAAAACCCACACTTTCCCCACTCTCCCTCTGTAGCTGTGTGTATCTGTGTATGCATACTTGAATTTGGAATCTAATTTCTTAACAAAAGCCAAGAAATATTTATGGAAGTGTGTGTATGTGTATTTACTTGTATATCCATATATATGCTTGAAAGATTTATGAACAACAATTTTATGGCTACAATCGAAAATGACACTAAAATGCATTTTAAAATACATCTATAAAAAGCTTTTCTATACAATGATATGTGAAGATACAACATGCGTCCAACATGCATACTTTAAATAGATAAGTGATTAAAAATGCTCTCCTTTGATAAAACTGCAGGTGTTTGCAAGAGTCCATTCCAGCAGGGCCATCAGCCCTCAACTGACAACTTTTTATGCTACTGAGAAACTCCACAGCACATTTAAAAGAGCTGCTGAACAGGAACCGGGATTCAGTCCCTACCGCTGCACTGCCCAGGACACTGCATGCACTGGGGAGATTAGTTTAGCTTTTCTACACTTAACAACAGTAGATGGAATCGTATTAGTGTTTCCATAGGATCATGACTGTCTTTTCTTGTGCTCCCTCCTCAATAGGTTAGAAGTATCTCAGGGCTAGGCAGGTCTTGCAACGCCTGCAATACCAGCATTCTCTAGTGTCACCACTTAAAAGAAAGGAGTCAACTGGTTATGTCAATTTTCCAAGCCTAGAAGAAGCAGTGACCGAATCCAGAGCAGGACTCACAAGCTCCTGGCGAGGTAGCACGATTATCCCTGCACAATACAGTAGGAAAACACATTAGGACACCAGTAGGCCAATGCAGGATCTACGAAGATGAACAGACTCAGCCGCAGCCCTGTTGCCTGTTTTAAACCCATGAGTCGAAGGCACAAGACCCCATGCAAGCATGCATGGTAAACATGCATGCCAGCAAGCTCTTTGTAATGGCTCTGCATGTGATCAATGCACTAACTTAAAATGTAGCTGTATTTTATTGCTCCTCAATAAAATCCTGGTAGCTTCAGAAAAGCAGCAGCTCAGTGATTACAGTGATACCTGTAAAGATAACCTCAT
The DNA here is from genome assembly GCA_035222435.1 of Microcambeva ribeirae. Classification (NCBI taxonomy): domain Eukaryota; kingdom Metazoa; phylum Chordata; class Actinopteri; order Siluriformes; family Trichomycteridae; genus Microcambeva; species Microcambeva ribeirae. Next base: position 4,289 of record JAYECN010286977.1, read on the forward strand.
TAACACAAACACTCTGCTGGCGTACATATTTTATCAACAGTATGTCCCTCAACATTGGACAAAGTTATTTGAGGCAAATTAAAGGTCTGCTATCATCATAAGCCTATATAAACTTTACCAAGAAAGGCAAGAATGAATGCTTCCTGCTCATCCCGTTTTGTGTTCCCCAGACTCATGATCTACCTGCATAAAATTCACTGGGGGGCACCGGTCCACTGCTCCTTCATAACCTGCACTTCATTGGGAAGACGATGGAAGAGATTTTAAAGGTAGCCAAGCTGAGATTGGACAAGACAACACTGCAACAAACTGACCATGAACTAGACTACCCACATGTAGCAGCTTTTACCAACACTATTCCTCTCACTGCAGATCTCCAGATCTGAAAAGTAGCTGCCTCCCTGGAGAGTTTTGAATTTTTTTTAATACTGAAAAATCTCCAGTGGTCTTACTCAATTATTAATATCATTCTTTTATCTTCTAGAGGATTGGGTCATTTGGATGTGCGTTATTGCTGAATAACAAAAATATACATAATTTAGCAGCATAGCAATAAATATGTTACATGATGAGTTTGGTATATATTTTTAAATTCTTATAGCTCCACCTCAGCTTTTAAAAATTAATAAATGAGGCTTTGCAAGTTATTTGTCCAAATAGTAACCAAACTCCTCTGGCTTTAAGTGAAGGCATCATAAATCAGCCAAGGCACAAACTCACTCCTGTAACTTTTGTTATTACTCAACACAAACTCTGCGGGGCAGAGAGAGCAGGTTTGTGTATCTGATTCTTGGACCGTAAAACAAGGAATTCATGAACTAAATTACTGGCTGGCTGATTTGTTTTCTAGATAGACTAAGCACTGAAGAAAAAAACACATCCTTAAATTGTGATAAAACTCTCAGTACATCTTGCTGTTTGCTTTCAAAGGGAGTAGGAAGGATGCTTTCTCTGATTAGTGTTAACAGGACACTGGATCTATCTTTGGAGTAGATGACTTATTGCAGGCATTGAAGTTCCAGGAATTAAGGTCCTTGCTAGGACTAGCATAGAAATAAATCGAATGAAAGCACTGATCTGAACAATCCCAGGATTTCTGAAGGTATATTGTATAATTCTTTATGTTTGATACCCAGGCTTTACAGTCAATGAATGATTATCAACGAATTAATAGAACAAAATGCACGACTTGACTGACTTTACCTCAGTGTAACAGCTTCCATTTCTCCTTCATGAACTATTCCAACATACTTGCACAGGCCGTGAGCAGGATGCACTGCTGCTGCATGGTGTTCCAAACCCCTGGGCCCCCAGTCACATCCAGCGAGCCCAGAAGTGGAGCCCACATGGAATATTTACACTTTGCACAGCATTAATATAGAGAGATGTTTAGGAAAACCTCCTACAAGACAGTTAATCACCGACTTGTTACATCCTTTTGTATCCTCTCCACAAAATGCTGTAAAGATGTGCTGCTTACTAGGATAGGATTCAGTGTTCCCTCTGTGAAACCTGCTTTTGTTCATTCTGCTTTAAGGTCTTTTTACTTATCACTGTAGCAGTAGCAAAAAAAAAAAAGTAAATAAAAGGACTGAAAGAAAAATTCTGCAAGTAGCAAGAAATATATGCATATCTTAAAAAAATAGATAGATAGATAGCAGTAAGATTGCATATTAAAGTAACAACATGAAAACCGACCAGACAAAAAAGTTTCAATGATATTGTGACAGAGCAAAATGATATCTGAAGAAACTTTCTATGAAATATTCAGTGGAGTCTGTCTAAATTACCACAAAATTACTTTTTTGCACTTAGATAATAATAGGCTGTTATTCAGTCACAGTAGAAAGGCATTTACCATCAACGATTATGTCGATTAATTTCTGTCTTAAAAGAAAAAAAACTTTTTAAACTGATGGTTTTAGGCAGGAAATGGAGATGAGTACCTTAATGAAAGAACCTACAATTAGTTCTCCAAAGGCACTCACTGCTACCACCTACAGACAAAAAGGATTCACAACTCATTTAATAACAGAAAATGATACACAGCACTAGTAGTAATAATTAATCTCTGAAAAACAAAGCTATAGTTCCCCCCAGAAATTTTAATTTGGATAAAAACAAACATGTTATGGTAAAAATAACTGGCAATTTAAGTCCTGAGCTATTAAAAATATTTTACAGTTATTAATGGCATTTAAATCTTTGGGCAAATCATGAGAGATTTTAGAAACCTTCTCTAAAATTACAGAATAATCATAAAAATGTAAACCTCTGAAATACACAAATCATCTTTGTATAGGTAGATACTTTTTTTTTTTTTTTTTTTTTTTTTAACTGCACAGCAGCAAAATTTTGCCTGGGGACTGAAAGTGGGTTGAATGTACCACCAAATAGGCTGGTATATCCACATGCGCATTACAAAAACCAGCATAACAGGGTAGGGTACCACCTTTACGAGTAATTCCAAGCCTATTCAGAGTTTCTTGAAAAAAAACGGTAGACAGGATAAAAGATGGAAAGATACAGAAAGATACTCCAGCAGCATACATCTGAACAAAAAGCTTATTTTCTTTGACCTTTTCTGCTTATCTGTAGCTCTTGCTTTGACAAGTTTGGAAATAAATGTAATGTTTTGGCAGAAATAACAGTTCAGATAAATAAAGTGACTTGAAGGCCTAAAAATAGGCATGGACTGTACTATATACCATGTCTGTACTGGAGTCTAATTTTTGACTATGTTTTTTCGGATATTTGGCAATCAATGTCTGCAGTTCAAAGTCTATGCCCAGAAACAGATTTCTGTATTGCTGTGTCACGCAGGCCTGTCTCTTGTGCACCACAGAGCAAAGTGTTTGGCTGAACGGGTGACTGCAAGGCAGCAGATGCTGCTTGCGAAGCAGAAGGGTTTGCGCTTTCCACGTGCTCACACACGGGTAAATCGTGGTCACACACACGTACACCGGCAGGGATCAAGCAGCCCAGAGGCAAAGCCGTGGGTCCCCGCGTGGCAAAGACGCTGGCCCTGCTCTCCGACCCACTGCCCGCTGGAAGGCACCGGCTGTTCTCTGCCGCGGAAGGACAGTGATGGACCTTGAACAGCACGCTGACACGTTGACACCTGCAACGTACATCCGTGGGAGCCTGAGCTGGCAAGAGTGGAAGAGCAAAGGGGAAGCACGTGTCCAGCTGGCTTGTCCTGGCTGGAAAGGTGACCTTCGTCAGCACACTGAAGTCTTCGACAGCTCCTCCCTGGCAGGCATCGGCACTACTCACCCACATCAAGGCTTAATCACAGCACAGGTTTCAATTTTCGAAGCTTTATTAAGTTCCGTTGAAGCCACGTAGTCCTGCTTTTCAGCTTCACACCTTGCCGAGCTGCTCGCACCCAGCAGACCGTTAGGAAGCGCCTCTCGCGTCCCATGGCGGGGGGGAGGAAGGCGCTTGTGCCCCGTCGCGAGGCCGTGGGAGGCAGCCCTGTTTGCCCACGTAAATCCTAGAAACGGCCCAGCGTCGCACGCAAGAGTCGCCATTTAGTGAGGACCTAGAGTCTAAGTGGCGACGTCTCGAGCAACCCGAGAAGCCGGTACCGCCCGCAAGAAACCGGTACCGCCCGCCGGCCGCGGGCGGAGCCGCTGGCGCCGCGGGGCGGGCGCAGGCGCAGGGCGGCCGCTGCTTCCGCCTTGCGGGCGGGCGCGCGGTGAGTCCGGCGGCGCGGGCGGGCGGACATGGCGTCGCTGCTACCGCGCATAGAGCGGCTGTCGTCGCGCGTGGTGCGCGTGCTGGGCTGCAACCCGGGCGCCATGACGCTGCAGGGCACCAACACCTACCTGGTGGGCACCGGGCCGAGGTAACGGCCCCTCCTCAGCACCCCCCTTGGCACCGGCGGGCGTGCCGGGCTCCTCCGCAGCGGCGCTTCTCCCCCGCCATCTTGAGTGGAGGCGAGGAGGAAAGAAATCGCTTTATCTATTAAGTATGTTTTTCCGGAGCCCGGCACCTGAGGCGGCGCCGGCAAAGTGTCGTGTCCTGCGGCTCCTCAGCCGGCCCGTGTTGCGCTGGGACGCTCTCCCGAGGCCTCGCTCAGGCCCTTCCCTCCCCTCACTCGGCTCTCCGAGTTTCCTCGCAGAGCCGGCCCCTCTGCCTTTCCTCCTTCCTTTTGCTTTTCTTTTTTCCTTTTCCTTTTTTTTTTTTTTTTCTTTAGCAGACTCTTGTTGTGTATGTCCCTACTTGCAGAGTCGGGTGTACAGGGCTCAAAGAAAACTATTCTAACTATTAAAGCCGTAATAAAAAATAAGCTTTAACTGGGGGAAGGGAAGAGATGGATGTAGTGCAAGTGAGGTTGTCCCTAGCAAAGCATCAAGGAAGTTTGCTATTATCAAAGGAAAAAAATAAAAACGTTTATGAGGTTTGCTTAGTCTACCTTGTTTTTGGAAGTATACCTGTAGTCAATTATAAAAGGGTTGTAAATGATACTGTTTGCAACTTGCCAGAATGGCAAATTTGAGGATTTGTGTGTTGGCCACTTTGTTAACTGTCCTGTCATAGGAGAGAATATCACAGAGGGAAAGAGATGCAAGATACATCTTAAGTGCAGCAAATTTGCCATTAAGGAGTGCTCTTAATAATTTGTAAGTCTGTTAAGTAGAAGAACATAGCCCAGGCCAGTGTGCCTGCTTAGACCACATGTGATTCCTTGTGGAATGACCCAAGGATGTGCAGTAGCCTGCTGATGCAGTACAAAGTCCCTGGGTTTGAGTAACATTAAACTAGTCCAAAGTAGCAAAACACTGACATGGTGACTTGGGTCTTCCTGCGATGGATGAAAGCAGGGCTGTTGTCCGCAGCTAAGCTGTGCTGAAAAGCAATGTTTGAGTGATATTGCCCCTAATTTAAAAAGATACTAGAGCCAAGACTGGTGTCTGTGTATTATGGAGCTAATCTATTATTGGAATAATTAGCATAGTGAATATTAAGTATATGCGAAAACTGTTCTTTAGATGGTATTTGGTTCGTTTAATGATTAAATCTCACATAGCAGTAAATCATAGCAACAAACACCTATTACTTTTACATGTTTGAATGCAGTGTTTGGGGGCGTGGTTTAAACATGCTTTAATTCCCATGTAAATTATTTAAATTCCTTTTTTTTTTTTTTTTGGTCTATATGTAGAAGGATCCTTATTGACACTGGGGAGCCAGCTATTCCTGAATATATTGGCTGTTTAAAACAGGCACTGTCGGAATTCAACGTCTCAATTCAAGAAATTTTAGTGACTCACTGGCACCCTGATCATACTGGTGGAATACCTGATATCTGCAAAACCATCCCAAGTGGTAGGTCAGAGATTTCAGATATTGCTGAAAATGTCTTAGACTTATGACAAGAAACAACTCTCACTGGATGCTAATATGTAACAGCTGGATTATTTTTTGGGAATCTCCATGTAAACTGCTTGTAATTTCATGATACCATTGTGTAGAATGAGATCAGCGAATAATCAGAGTATTATAATTGTACTAGAGTTTAATACCTATGTGTATTTCATATTGAATTTTTGAGCAAGAATGAGCAAGAACCTATTTTGCCATCAGCAGCTGGCACAGTATGAAGAAAGAGGTATGAGAAGAGCTTGATACTTGTCTAAAAGGACAGTAATAGCAAATTTGTTTTCACTTAAATAAAAGCAATAAAGAACTAAATAACCTCCTTCCTGAAAAGGAAACAATTTTAAGATTCTTGTCGGTTGACTGTTGATAACTGCTGATAAATTACAGACCACAAGTCATGAGGGGAAAGGGATGAGGAGAGTTTGCAGGTAAATTTTAGTTTTGGTGTATTTTATGTCGGTAAGTGACATTTCTGCTTAAGTAGCTGAGAAGAGAATAAGCATCATGGATAATGCAGTTGCTGCTTTGTCAGACTCTGTCACACACTGCAGCTGTATCAGTTTTTGTGATGCTGCCAGTGCTTATCTCCAAGGAAGCCTGGACACTACTGAAAACAGTATTGGTTTCAGTGAGGATTTTGACCTTGTCAGTCCCTAAGGATGGCTATCAAGCCCTGCAAGGGTTATGCAGTTGACTGATAGGTTGCTCTCCATAGCATCCTTGGCTACTCCAGCCAAGATGCTGAAGGAATGTGCACAGTTGAGAACTGCAGATTCTGAGGGAAGCTCAAGTCCAAAATGGAGCCATCCAGTTTTCAGCAAGTGCTGAATAGTGCTTTTATGAATCATAAGTCAGACTCGAGTTCAGAAGTCTCCGTGCTACTTTAGAAACTTAGTTTTGGGATTTTGTCAAGAAGAAACGTCTGTAAAATGTAATAAGTACATCATCTCTACAAATTTGACCTTTTTTGCTTTTCCATCTTCAAAACTGATGCTGGTACACAAGAAAGTTGTAGTCACATTCAGAGGTTTCTCCCTCTTCAGTGTTTGTGGCTCCAGAAAAATAGTTGCTTTATAAACATAAAATTGCTGTACAAAATTCCTTATTTTTAAATTTGCATTCATGTAATGTAATGATTGTGCTTCTACAAAAAGTGCTCTTGCTGTGGAAGCAGCTTTGTTAGTGGCATATTTAAAATGTGAACCTCTATTTTCTTTCTTTGCTTTCTTTATTAAATAGACTCTGAATATCGGATCAGTAAACTTCCCCGTGTCCCCCATCGTGAAGAAGTAATAGGAGAAGGTGAACATAAGTATTCATATCTTAAAGACGGAGATGTCCTACAGACAGAGGGAGCCACACTCAGGTAAATGTTAATCTCCGCAGCTTTTTCCCTTCAGAATTCTGATGTTTCTGTGTATCGTAATTTTTAATGATGGGCAATCCATGCATCTGATCCTGCCAGTACTTACCCACCCAGATAGACTTCCTATTGTGATGCCGGAAGGATTTATTTATTGTTACTTTTTTTTTCCTCTTCAAAGAAGTTAGGAACACTTACCTTGAAAAATCCTGTTCATTTTCCCTTTCAGGAATAGTGTTTTATACACATTATCATTACTTTAGATGAGTAATTATTTTTAATGGGGAATTTAAAATACTCCATATGGACGATTTAGCATGCCTCTCTCTTTAGTATAAAAATACATGCCAAGGAGATAACTTTGTTCAATTTTAATCCTTTTGGTTGTCAAGTTCTTGCAAAGTGTGAGTTTAAGAGGACTTTTTTTCCAGAGCCTATTGCTCGTCTTGTTGGCGTGAATAAATCTGAAACCAAAAGCCACCCAAAAAAAAAAAAAAAATAATAATAAAAAAGGTGACCATCTTCTTTGGATTATTCATGAATTCTTTTATCAAGAAAGCAGGAACTGTCTGCTTTCCTCATTGCTTAGAACCAATCTTGCTGTTTTCCTCTGTTAGACGTGGAGGATATCCCAGTTGTAGCTGTCTGACTGGAAGAAAACCTATAAATAATACCGGATATCATTGTTAAAAAAAAATTTATTTTATATGTGTTAAAGAATACATGGAGAGATCCAGGAGAGATTGAACATGTATCACTTTTGTGAGTGGCCCATGTTTGAACAAAATAAGAGGCCAAGCAAGACAGGGGTGGCATATTTTGTGGATATGCAGCCAGACTTTGTTTGACCAAAAGCATGGATAGCTTAATTCAGTCAGTATTTTAAGGGTACTCTCAGATTCCCCACTGATTCTAAAACAGTAGTATTAGCCAAATTGTATTTTTAGTTAGCTACCTTCAAGTTTTCAAGGAGGTGTGCCAGGCTGTAGTTTTGGTCCATGTTGGTCATTAAGCTTCCTGGTTGATTTTCATCAGGAGCTGAAATACATCGTTCCCAGAAAAGCAGGACACAGTGCATCTGCCTGATTTTACGTTGTCCCTGCAGGTGAGGGCTCTTGTGCTTTCTGCTGCTCAGGAAGAGCTAGGAGCCCTCGCATGAGGTGCGGTCGCGTTCCTGGGCTCCCAGCCCTGCCTTGCCTGGGAGCTGTTTGCAGTTGGCCTGTGCACCACGTTTGGCAGCAGCTCCGCAGCCTCCTGTTTGCCGCTTCTGCGGGGAACAAGAAGGTTCTGGTGAATTGCAGCAGTGAGTTACATCAGTTGCTGCTCTGAGTTACATCATTTCAATTGGAACCAGTCTCAGTTTGAAGCCTTTTGCCTTTCAAAAATATTAGTGAAAGGACACCGCAATACAGCTTCCTAGTAGCTTGAGTTACTTTGTACATACCAGCTGTCCTTCCCCCTTTGCTGCACTCTGCATTCGAATTCACTCAAGGTGTGAGGTCCTAAATCTTACCTTTAAGATATTTAGTGACCTGCATATAGAACAGTTAAAAGATCATCATTCTGTATTGTATCTGACAGCTCCATTCCACTGTGTCATGGGGTGTTTGGTCAAAAATAAAATTCAGGAAAGAGAATTTTGTCTGTGTTGGGTACAGAAGTATATAGTGAGTTTCTGAAAGGATCGGGAATATCATCTCTACTCTGTTCTGTTAAGTGCAAACATATGTCATTAACTGAACATTTTTCCAATCTGCAAATAATGTGTCAGTTTTCTAAAGCTTCAGATTTTCCTTTTCTAAAGCTTCAGAGTAAAGCCCTCTGTACCACAATTCTACATGGCTAGCCAGCTTTCTAAATAGTCCCTTGAAGAATGTACAGATTTTATGATGATGTGTCATGAAAATAAAAGTGTAATGGTGATCTGTGTGGTTGTCTGTATGTTGTTGGAAAATGGACTGATGATAGACAAAGTGGAATCCTCTTGACACTTTAAGTTCTTCAATACTTAGCTAGTTTTTATGTACTCTGTTAGAAATGTAAGAATGTATTATTTGTTTCTAGCTTTTGAAAATGATGCATATATGACTTGTACATGAAAAATGTATGCTTTCTTTTTTTTTGGGTCTTTAAACAGAGTTTTATATACACCTGGGCACTCTGATGATCATATGTCTTTACATCTAGAAGAAGAAAATGCTTTGTTTTCTGGTGACTGTATTTTAGGAGAAGGAACAACAGTAATTGAAGACCTTTTTGAGTACATGAAAACTTTGCAAAGGTTTTTACAAATGAAACCAGACTTAATATATCCAGGTTAGTAATTTTATTTTATTTGTGTGATTAAATGCACTATATAATTTAAAATTATCTCCTCTAAGGATTTGATTGCAATAAGAGTTCTCAAGCATTATTACTAATATAACAATTCAAGTTTATTACTTAACAGCTATACACTGGACACATATTAAGATAACTTTATGGCACAGAGGCTGCAGGACCATAAAGCCTCTAAATTTCTCATTGATAGAGGCTATCGTAGAAAGCACGGAGCAAGTTTGTTTTCTTTATATTACTCTGGCCATGCCCTTTTGGTCCTTTGCATCTGCGTACACTGCCTGTGTGGGTAACATAGTAAAGTTTTTTGGGGAAAAACTCACGTCCTTTACATCACAGATACCATCGTACAGTTCTGCAGCCTTCCAAGATGAGTTTGCAGTTTATCGTAGTTAATGACTTAGCTTGAATTTGAGCAAGAGCCAAGAGGTCCAGTGTGCCGTTCTAATAATAACTTGCTGATTCATTCAGTGACTTTTTTTTTTTAACCCCCTCTATCTTCAGCAGACCTTGAGAATGCATTTAATTTTCATGTAAGCCATGTGTATGTTTGTGAAGATTAGTTTTTGAGAATTTACAGTGTAGTGAAGGTTTAAGCTCCTTGTTTTCTCTTTCAGAAGTATGTTTCAGGACTTTTCCTCACCTTCCTGTTTCATCTTTTTCACGCTAACCATTTTGAGTGACTGTATCTACGTTCTTATTTCTGTCTTCTGCTAACCCTTCTCTGTTTAGCCCACATAACCAAATCCCTTTTGTCCTTCTTCTTAAAATATGTTTCTTCTGAAGTAAGTGTTCTTAAATAGCATTTTTTATGCACAGATCTTAAAGGAAAGTGTCATTATATGTATTTCATGAGTGGGGAACACAGAAATAGTGACTCATTTGTGATTGCTAACTACTGGTAAAATTAGGAATATTTTAGCCTCTTAAATCTCAATCTACTGCTCAGTCAAATGTTCTTTTTCTTTCTTAAATACCTACAAAGCAAAATCTGTTTCTTTAATTAAATTTCTGCCTTCCTAAAAACCTATACGCTAAACTCTACTATGTTCATCAGTTTCATTTGCTGCATTTAGGTCTCCCTTAATTATTATTTATCTAGATTACACACTCACTAAGGCTGAATGTTTGTTCCGCTTACCTGTAACTGTTTACACCACTGCCGTGAATATGTTCATGCTGCATGTGTAGTTACGAAGGCAATAGGATAGTCTGTGACTTCAGTGATGAGTAGTGATGTATTGAGCTGATTTAGAACTAATTAATGTTATCACTATTGCTCAGTTAAAACAATTATTTATAGTATTGGTAGCTGTTATAATAAAATGGTAACTATGAGGTAAGAACAGAGGGTGCTTTGTTTTACCTGTGCATCCTCTGTAACCTGGGTTCAGTGACCTTAGTGTAAAGTTTCCATACAAGTTTCCACAATTCTTGTACTGCTTCTCCCTGTCTGTGCTTTAGCACTTAACACTAGGAGAACATGATGATTTTTTTTTTTTTTAACAACTTGACTGCTTGCTAAGTGTAAGTAGCTAAATTTAGCCAATGCTTTCCTTCCTGTTTGTTTTTTTCTGTTGCTGTTTTTTGTTTCTGTTTTTATTTTATTTTTTTTTATTTAGTGTGGAAGGGACTTTGCACCCAGAACAGGTACCTCAGCCCATGTGCAGCTAACACTCGGTTAAGAATCCTTGAGAATAGAAAAAGTGTTTAAGCCAGCAGAGGGCTCCCAATCCTATAATATACAGTGTTACTTGAAAAAGTAGAAAAAATAATGCTGTCTGTGCAAGATTTTGAGCCAATTATTTCTGAGTTTTATCCTTTTTTGTGATTTAATTGCACACCTGCAGAGTAAGAGAATTGGTATTACAGGGTGTGATGAGAGTAAATACTGGCTGTAATTATCTGGGCCATACAGAGGCCACAAATAATATGAAGCTGTCTGACCAGAAGTCTGAATCATTATCAGAAAGATAGCTTTATTTCATATCTTGAGAAAAATCATGAAAAATGATGGATAGTACAGATCCACCTCTGGATGTGGTTCCAAGCTTTTTGGCATCGTTTTAAAGCTTGGCCTCAGTGGTACAGTGCATATGGAATTTCTTTAACCTTGCAAACTGGGGATACTGACATTACCTTTGTAGTCTACCTTAGTAAATTAAAAAATCCACAAGTGCAGGAACTGGTTTCTGAAGACCTTAATTTGAATGTCCTCTTGTGACTTCTGTCATCAGAGAATGTGAAAGAATGGACAGTTACCATTATAGTTTCTGCTCTGCATATCCGAATACTATTTTTAGAAATTTGAGCTGTGTTTTTTATAAACAGTAATATATTTACTAAAGTTACATCACAAAATTATTATGCAAGGAAATAGAGCTTCAGATTAAATATTTTTGAAGTTAATACATATTTTAAATTATTAAATATGTGCATATGGCAGCATAGTTTAGACATGCTGCCTATCATTTTCTTATAACACTGTATTGCATAAGATAAGCCTAAATATGTGTATTTATTTCCTAGGTCACCTGAAGTCAGTATGTAATTAGAGTTATGCATCAATGGCTTTGACATGTGTTGAAGTTTCTTTGGATACTTTTTATTTCACACATATTCAAAGCTTGAAATAGTTGTTGTTCTTCTATAAGCTGCTGTCCTCAGGCAAGATAAGCTTTAAGCTAGAAAGTCTTAAAATCCACTTAGTCAGTTAACAACCCAAAATTACAAGTAGAGAATGTGACCACGGGGAGGTGGGGCAGTATTTAACTTTCCACAAAGCTTAATTCTTTATCCATAGGAATAGCAACCAAGGCTTTTTCTAACTACAAAGACTTTTCAGTAAGTAGCATTACTGATGTGGCTTGATAAATCTGGTGGGGGGAGGAAGCGAGGAGTGAGTGTATTTTGTTTATTAAACTAAATTCAGGCAGACTTAAAATGACCCACATAAAACCTTTCTTGTATGTTGTTTATTCCTGCTTCCACGTGTCAAGATTGGTTCACTGTTTTTTCTTCTGTGTTGTTACGGATGCAAATGAAAACACGTATTTGAGGAGCAGTATGAGCAAGTCCTGAAAGATTTCATGATCAGTCCTGAAAGATTTAACTCACCCAGTTAAACATGTTACTTATCTCTCTCTGTGATAGTTATTTACCCCCACAACAGGGACAGTAGCCTAGAGCACAAGTCTTTGCCTCAGCCGTGACTGTACACGGTCCAGTACTGATTTAAATCATCAGTATCAATATCCCAGCATGAGAAAGACAGACAGAAGTAATAAAATAATCTGAAATTTATCTTTCAAACCCTTTTAAATATTGAGCTCTTTTTATCCTTTTTTATTTAAAAACAGACTAAAGTAGTCTTTCCTTCCTTTCTTTATACCATCAGAAGCATTACTTTTCTTATTTAGACTTCTTAGATCTATTTTCTTTCTCTCGCTTTCCATCTTCATCCTTACCAATTGCTGACTATGATGGAAACATTCTAAATTATTTTTGGTCTATTTATATTTAAAAAAACACACACACAGTATATGTGATGTAATATCAAGCATACTCTTGTCAGGCCAGTGTGCACACAGATAGTGCTCCTTCCATAAGACCTATATGTCGACCAGAGCTAACGTCAGAATGAGTCAGTTATAGCATAGTTAATTCTACTTTTAAGTAATATAGTCTGTATATGTGTTTCAATTTAGGTCATGGACCAGTGATACGTGATGCAAACACTAGGATCCAAGGATACATTACTCACCGAAATGCACGTGAACAACAAATTCTAAGCATTTTGCAAAAGAATGCTGGAAAATCTTACACATCCTCGGAGCTTGTAAATATAGTATACCAGGTGATTCCTCATAAGTTTTTGGATCCAACTAAAAAATATGAGGTTATGGTCACAAAACTGTGTGTAGCAGCCTAGGTATTTGAGTGAAGGCTTCAACGTTGACCACAATGGCTTTTTAAAAAAGCATTTCTGCATGTTCAAGACACTTGATTCTGCATTTAAATAGTATTGCTAAATATAAGTGCTATATTGCTAAACAGAGCACTTCATTGGCTTGGAGGCCAGATGATTTTTACTAACTTCCTGCTTCACTAACTAAATGGTGCAAAGCTTGGTTTTCAAGGACCAAACAAAAATTAGGTTATAGAGTTTCAGACAGAGTGGAATATATGACATGACTGCTTTTCTTTCATCCTGTATTTTAACAAAAAATATGTTAGGGGGTGAAGTCACTTAGAAGGACTGGCTAGAACATCTAGATCCAGATTCGTCAGCCTGCAAAAGAGTGCAGGTGCACTGCCAGTTGACACGAGCTGGATATTGCATTCAGAAGTTGGATAATTCATGTGTGTAATACTTTTTTGCCATTTCATCCATCTTCACACAACCTCTCTAATTTGTACACGATAGAAATCAAATTTTCATGTATACATTTACTACAAAAGCACAACGGCTTCTCCTGTCAGTATTTGATAAGATTTTTCTCTGTGCTGATTTCTCTGCAAAAAATGAATGCTAAAAAGTGTGATGGTATTCCTTTTAAAGATTTTTAAAAGATTCACAATTAAACCATTTTAGGTAACTTTATCTGACAGACCTATGCTTTATTTGGATGATTATTATTATTATTTAGAAAAAGGCATTGCTTTTAGAAAGATTGTCCTTCCTAATTCCCAGAAGGGAATTTTGAGGAAAAAACATTGATTGCATGGGAACATTTTACTATAAATTCCACTTGAAGCAGTTTTTTTTCTTTTTTAGTTGTTTGATTTTTTATAGATATTGTTAAAGCTATTTAACCCCCTGCAAGTGCTATCACGGAATAGAAGTAACAGGTATGCATGGAGAAATGCAGTTTTGAATTGGTCGTTAAGATTGGGGCGGGGAAACAGCTACATGGATAGCTAAAAACTGACAAAGTTCAGAGGAGCTGCCTTAGTGTTGGCCGAAGTTTGTATAGGCAAAAAATAAGCACAGTAAGCAAAAGGGTGTTATTAGGCTATGAGTTTAGCTGGAGTAAACTCTGATTTACTCATTGAAGTTTCGTGGTTTTTTTGGTTTTTTTTCTTACTATATAACTGTGTATTGAATACAAGTTCTCTTCTAAGTTGGCGTGTTAATAAGCCATGCATTCTGTATCAAAATAATTTGGAGACATTTAAACAAATATAAAACATATATTTGTATTTCCATTAGGACATTCCTGACAATTTACTTAAAGCAGCAGAAAGGAATCTCATAGTCCATCTGAAGAAGTTGGAAAAAGAAGGAAAAGTGTGTAAGTTGGGGACTGAGGGGTGGAAGGAAGCTTGTTTTGATTTTTCTGTGTATTGTTTCTTAAAATATTTGAATGCATTGTTTCCTAGAAGAAAGCAGTAATTAACTTGTGACATGGTTCTTGTAGGTATCATTCAGACAAATAAAATTAGAATTAGGCGTAAAAAAACTATGATTACAGAGTATATCTAAACTTCTAGAAAATACTTTATAAAGCATTTCTGAGAGCACGAATTACTGCAATGCCTACCTTTACCTTTAAACTTTGATTTAAAACATATTCTTGAATATATTCTTAATGCCAGCATTTATGGTTTTTTTTAACATTTTCTGAAATGCATGCCTAAGTATACATAGTATTTGTGGAATTTCATTTCATGCTTCTGTCTTCTCTAAATATGTCTTGTATTTGTGTCTAGATCTGGAGATCTCATGCAGTGTTCCTTTTATAATTTCAGTACAAGTCACAGTATTTAAGTAGTGTGACTATATTTAGTTGACTGGTTTTGTATTTAATTCTATTTCTGTAATAGCATGAGCAATTGGAAACATTCCTCAGCCAGAGGCTAAGGTTTTATTTCTTTCTGTAGATTAAATAAGTATACCCTGGCCTGTCTGTACACTAGTGGATAATCACATAAATGTATAAAAATGTTTTTTCCAGCATTTACCAGCTTAATGACATTACTGTATTTTTCCAACTTAGATCCTCTGTTTGTTTTAATCATAAATCAGCTATTTAGGTTTGATATTGTTTGAACATGTAAGACTTGATTTTTGTAATAACGAAGACTTGATTTTTTATTTTAAGAAAATAACTGGAATCACTCCAATACGTTTATTGCTGAGGTTCAGAAAATGAGATCTCCACATATGCTTTGTGCTGAATGTCATGGGAACTTATTTAAATGATCCCTTGGCTTCGTGCACCAGCTTTTAAGTATGATCCCAATTTTTCAATATTAACGTACGTGTTTGAACTTTAGTCCTAAGCATTTCTTCAACTTAGCTACAGGAGATTTCTTTGAGCGATCAGATGCTGTTGACTAAACTTGCTCTTTCCCTTTCACATCAAGAATAGCTCAAGAATAGGTGAAGTAGTGGATAAATTAACTTTTTCTTTTAAGGAGGACTTGCAACCTTTCCTACAGAAATATATGGATCTTAAGTATCCTGGAAATAGTTTATTAGATTGAGGGACCTTGTGGCTTTCAAGCAGTCATTTATTAAGCCAGTTCTTATCAAAACATTTTTCATACTTGCTGGACATAAATAGCGCTGTTTTCCTCAGAGATCACCTTTGACTTTTAAGGAGACAGCAGATACGGAGCTTCAGAGAGGTATCTGCGTGCTTTGCAGAGTAGCAACTGCTTGACATTGCTGAAGAGTTTTACTAACTAGGCGGTGTTTTAGTTGGATTAATTCTTGGAACTCTTTTACTCCAGTTGAAGGCCCTTACCTGTCTATTCTTACTTTCCAAGAAACACAAGAAGTGGCTTTGTGCCTGCATAGAAAGAGGAGAGCAGTCTGTGAGGAACATTTGGTTTTTGCCATGTGCTGAGCTAGCTGTCTAGTGTTGAAACATCTGCTAAATCTTTAAGTACAAACTAGAACCTGGATCTGTTATAAGCACACTTAATTTGACATGACCTTTGTCAGTTTTTCAGTTCAAATCAAGGATATCTGTTAAGGGAAATTAATTACACCGGTTCTAGGTATTTCGCATGCAAATACATACATTTTTTCATTTGGCTTTGATTTGTCTTTCAGGTTCTGTTTTAATTATGGGAGACTTGGGTTGTAGTCAAAAGACTCTTCACTTAATTTTTCACAAAATATTTTTCCAAAAAACACAGGGCATCAGTATCAGTAATAAATAAAACTGGCAAATTCTGCTATTGTGGAGACGTGCTCCATACAAGATAGGGCCATATACTGTCTGCTGGAGTCGCTAATTCACCACTTGGTTCTAGGGGCCGCCGTTCGTATTTTTACATAACTTTGCTAACTTCAGTTAGGAGTGATACTGTCTTCCTATACATGTATCATACATATATAAATAGGATACATATATCCTATTTAGTCTTTACATTTTTTAAAACACAGGTGCTGTGAAGTGATCAAAATATTTATCTGCTTGATACCAGTGATCATGTTGTTAATCCAATAGAACAGGTTTTTTTTTCTCTCTAAAGTACATAAATTTCAAAAACATAGCACATGCTCTGCTGCCACAAATTTCTCAGTATCTAGAAATATTAATGTTCTGTCTTTTAAATAACTGTAGGGTAATTCAAATCTTTTTTTCTATTAATAATGTTTTATATCTCTAAACTATTATAAGACAGTTTTTGAAAATATGTTTCCATTAACACTGAACGTTGTCCTGAAGGAAGATATTACAACAGGTAGTGATCTTTGAACAAGTGTTATGTGTGTACTTGTGTATACATGCGCATATTTGAAATAAGAGTCTAATGCTTATATATAGCATCTATGTATTAATTTGTGATTAATTTGTGGTTTTTTTTTTTTCCTTAGCAGTACATGATGCCAACTTCAAATGGAGAAACAATTTGTAAATTATACAAGATTGCTCAAGGATTTTTTTCAATCTACACAGTTAACACGAAAATGCTCAGATAATATGTAATATTAAAACTAATTCCTCTTTAATTTAAAGAAGTGCTAACACAATTTCAAAGCAATGTTACAGTTAACTGATTTTTTCATGTTCTACTATTGAAATTTTGAAAATGACTTGATAGATACTAATTTAATAAAATGAAATTAATCTAAAACTGCAGGTTACTTCTGTTTTAAAATATCAGCTTTATCATCAGAGGCAGAAACAGAGAGCAAAGCCTCTAGTATTATAAAGTTAGTAAGTCAGTAATGTTAACAAATCTAGAATGAAAAATAGAAAATATTTTAAACCTATTTCATTTGACTGTGAATTCTAAAAATCAAGTAATTTTGTTATAAAGTGCAAATGCTGTTTTTATATTCCTTTTATTTTTAATCTAGCTGCCTGTATACCTCTTTGCTGTTCAATCAGTACAAGAACAAAGATGGGTTTGAACAAAAGTTGAATGTAACTCCAGAGTTTTTTATTTTCTTATGGAAACACTATTTCTATGGAACTAATTCTAAGGATTTATCAATTTAATGTCAAAAAATTGAAATTCTTTATTTTCTGAGATTCTACAGGAGTGTGATAAATGTAGATTGATATGTATTGTATGTTATCTACATCTTATGTGTATCGCTTTAACAAGCTACTTATTTTGCTAGCACCTTTCTATTAACCATATTTGCACCACAAAGATTGTAATTAAAGATTGTTTTTACTGTAAGATACTGTGTTGTGTGTTTAGAGAGTTTTAAATGAAGCTGAACTTTACATTTATTTTTCTGTGCCACTCAACTTTCAGAATAATGCATAAATATTTGCATTAGTTTGAGTACACAAAGAACATGGCATCTTTGTGATTTATACATTTCTTTTAACACTGGAAAAACCTTTAAAAAAAAAAAAAAAAAGTTCCAAAGACCTGTATATTCTTAAAAATGTTGACATCCATTTAATGTTCAAACCTCCTCAATAGGCATGGCTTAATAATTGTTTTATTGTATGGAGTTAATAGCATGTTTGGATCAGCTGGGAGAAATCCAATATAAAAATACGCTCAGGAACAAAGATCCAAAGTTGAAAACATTTTTCTGCAGTTGCTACCGTACCTATAAATAGGGAAATGTTAATTTCCTGCTGCATAAAATGATGCATTTTTGCAGACTGCATTGGGCCCATGTGAAGCCGTATCATGACTCTCGCTCATACTTCGCTTTCTGCATGTTGCCATTTCTGGCTCATCTTAAGGTTTTCATAGCCTTACGTCATCTGTTTACATGAGATGTTCTGGTTCAGCCACTTTTTTTTTTTTTTCTCTCCTTCTTCCCCTTACCTAGACCTTATTTTTTCTCAAGTCCTTTGGGATGTTTCTGTGTTACTACTCAGAAGCTTTCATATGAACTATATTTTTGTTTTCTGCAGTGATATTATGAATTCATGCTTATACTTGTTAAGAATGAAAAGTTGCTTCATCATCCCTCTTCTTTTGAAAAACTTGTGCCTTCTGCATTACAACTTTTTGATTCAGGAGAAAAAAAAAAAGGGGGGCAAGATCAGTGAATTGGAGTTTTCTGCAAGAGGAGGGGAAGCACAAGAACCTAAAACACTAGACAGAGCTGATACCAGGAATCTGTTATGAAATGGTGATGTCTCGTTACCTTCCTGAGCTAGACAAGGAAACTACTGGCAGGCAAAATGTCACTGCACCCATTTTCTTCTGTTTTGCTATACTTCATTTAAAATGTGTCACATTGGCTGTAGAAGTGAGTTGTCATCCTCTGGAAGCTGCAGACGGAGAAGAAAGGAGTAATACAATTCAGAGAATTCCATGTTCCTTGTGCTGCAGCAAGACCTAAGTTGTCATTAATGATCATATATGGTATCTATGGAATATTAAAAGCATAATTGCATATGATTTATATACAGTGAAAAATACTTAGCTGTTATGTCATGTAACAGTCGTAGACTCCCTACTGATTGTGAGGTTTTAAATCAGAAGGAATGTTTCTTTAAAAATGTAATAGCATTGTATGTGCCATATATGTATATGTAAAAATAGGGATTAGCCTGTTTACATACAGTGCATTGAATGCATTCCTCTTTGCAGAACGCATTAAAGATGAAGAGTCAAAAGAGGAGAAGTCTCATCAAGATGGAAGAGCAAAATTGGTTCAATGCACTAGCTGTCCGAAGAGCTGGGGACAGAAGCTGAAAGGAGCATGGACTAGCTTCCTGATCACTAATTTTAGGATTTTTGTCCAAGAAATAGCCTACAGGCAGTAGGTGGTATCGTTTATTAGATTTCAGAGGTAGCAGAGAAGTTCAGTGGTGCATAGAAGCTAAAATGGTTGTTTCTTTCCATTGCTTTTGCTTAAACCTCCTTCTTGGTTATGTCTTCGGGGCGAATTCAGGAAAGCTCAGCACAGGGGAGGGGTGTTCTCTGTGTGTGTGTCCGCTGCTGCGGGTGTAGTGGTGTGCTGCCACCTGACACATCCTCCGGGGTCTTGCAACCTGCAACAGCTTTCAGTCTATCAGAAACTTCCCTCCTAAGCGACAGGATCCCTTTTGAAACCGGGTCTTCTAAATACTGAAATCCGGAAAGAAGCCTGGCAAGTTTAGAGCGGCATCCGCTACACAAGGAGCAGACCAGCCTGACAGCCGACAGCCTCAGGCGTTTCCATCATTGCGCTTAGGGCTGGAAGAAATAACATGTGGCAGAAGCAGGAACGCCAGCAAAAGGAAGGGGTGGAAGCTGTTCAGCTGCAGCAACAGTTTCCCTTCTTCAGTACGGCAGTTTATGCTGCCTCATCGGCACGAGCACAAAAACAAGAAGCTGCGCGCGCCTGGCTCAGAGCGAGCGCGGCAGATGCTCCGGGCATTTCGCGATTACAGCCTGCGAGAAGGATGTTCCTTAAATCCTGCGCCTCGCATGGTTTCGTTACAGAGGGAGGGGGCGGGTGGATCAAGACTGCCTTGCACGAGGGGTTTTCACTGCTGTCCCATCCCCGCTGAGCGTATCCCACGGCACTATATCGCATCCATGGCTGCGGTGTGCAGCTAGGGCCGCGCTTCTGTGAGCGTTGCTGCGTTCTGCTCACGGAACAGCGGCACAGCCCGTTCCAGCAGCGGAGGGAGGGGTTCCTAGGGTGTAAAATGCCCTCGCGCGGACACGTCTCGGCTCTGGTTCTGCAAATGCCGGGCCCGGCCCGCGGCGGGCGGGAGCTGCGCTGACCCCGCCCCCTGCCCCAGGAGGGGGGCGTAGCGCGCCCCCATTGGCCGTTTTGAACGGCCGGCCCCGCCCCCAACGGCCGCGCCTC
>JAYECN010287081.1:0-24618 GCA_035222435.1 Microcambeva ribeirae
GCTCTTCCGATCTCCCCGCCGCGCCAACGGCCGCCCCGCCGCCCCCGCCTGGCCCCCCGCAGCCGCCCGTGGACCTCTGCCTGAAAAAGGGGGAGTTCTCCCTGTACCCAGCGGGACACTATCAGACGCCCCTGGGCTACGAGCGCATCACCACGTTCGACAGCAGCGGCAACGTGGAGGAGGTGTGCCGGCCGCGCACCAGGATGCTCTGTGCCCAGAACACCTACACGCTGCCGGGGCCCGGCAGCTCGGCCACGCTGCGCATTACCGCGACCGAGAAGAAGATCCAGCAGCCCTGTTCGAGCGCCACCCTGAACAGACTCACTGTCCCGCGCTACTCCATCCCGACCGGGGACCCGCCACCTTACCCCGAAATCGCCAGCCAGCTCTCACAGGGCCGAAGCATCGCGCAGAGGCTGGACAGCACTATTATTCACGCCACTCTGCGGAGGAACAGCAGAGAGGCAGCTCTGAAAATGGCTCAGCTGGTTGACGGTCAACGAGCCACTTTGCAGCTTCCCCCGAAAGCCAAGAGCAACGTCGTGACAGCGCAGTACCAGCAGAGAGCACCTACAGCTTTGTACACCTGCAGCCAGTGCAGCAGCAGTAGCAGCAGTGGCAATGGCAGCAGCAGCACAGGCGCTGGTGGTGTGGGGAGCATGGCTAATGCCAATGCTAGTAGCAGCACTTCCAGTATTGGTGGTCTGAGACCTGACTTAAGTGCGGGCGGTAGCTCCCAGCATAGCTCTGTCATTGCTCACTCTGTCAGTACTTCACCTCTGGCCTCCCAATCTTCCTATAGTTTGCTGAGCCCACCCGACAATTCCCGTGACCGGGCAGATTATATCAACTCTGCCTTCACAGAGGATGAGGCCCTTTCTCAGCACTGCCCAGTGGAGAAATCAATGCGGCATGTCCCAGTGGCCTTGACAGAGGCTGCCATTGGTGTAAAACGGCCACCACCATACCAGTGGGACCCTATGGTGAGTGAAGAGATATGGGTTCCTCAGGAAAGGACATCTCAGAGCTCAGTACCCAATCCTCTAAAACCTACTCCTCTCATCATTGGTCAAACTCAGCATTTGGATATGTCTCGAGTGCCATTCGTTTCCCCCAAGTCTCCAACCAGTCCCACTGCCACGTTCCAGACTAGTTATGGAGTCCCTTACCCAGGAAGCTACAGTGCCCCTCCTCTTCAGGGAATGCAGCCCTCCTGCTCCCCCAAAGAAGCTCTGGCCCCAGCGCAGTTTGCACAGCAGGAGCCAACAGTAGTGCTTCAGCCAGGTTATCCATCCAACCTCTCCTATTGCCCTTTGCCACCCATGTACCCAGGAGGTAGCACTTGCTCTAGTTTACAGCTGCCACCGATAGCCTTGCACCCGTGGAACTCCTACAGTGCATGCCCACCCGTACCAAATCCCCAAGGCACTTTGCCCCCGAAGCCGCTCCTTGTGGTGGAGAAGCCAGTTTTGTCTCCTCCGCCAGCAGAGCTTCAGGGTCACGTGGGCACAGAGGTGATGGTGGAAACAGCAGACACCTTTCAGGAGGTGCTTTCCTTGACAGAAAGCCCCATTCCTCAAAGGACAGACAAATTCGGTAAGAAGAACCGGAAGCGTCTGGACAGCCGAGCTGAGGAAGGAAACGTGCAAGCTATCACTGAGGGCAAGGTCAAAAAGGAGGCAAGGACACTAACAGACTTCAATTCACTAATATCCAGCCCGAGGCTGGGCAGGGAGAAGAAGAAAGTCAAGAGCCAAAAAGACCAGCTGAAGTCCAAGAAGTTGAACAAGACAAATGAATTTCAGGATAGTTCAGAGAGTGAACCAGAGCTTTTTATCAGTGGGGATGAACTGATGAACCAGAGTCAGGGCAGCAAAAAGGGATGGAAAACCAAGAGGAATTTGAGGACAGCTAGTGAACTGGATGAATTCAAGTGTCGTAAGGCCAGCGAAAAGGAGGACGGACGACTGGGGAGCCAGGGCTTCGTGTACGTCATGGCCAACAAGCAGCCTTTGTGGAATGAGGCAACACAAGTGTATCAGCTGGACTTTGGCGGGCGGGTGACCCAGGAGTCTGCAAAAAACTTCCAAATTGAGCTGGAAGGACGACAGGTAGGAGGGCAGCAACAAGCTGCCCAGGAAGGGTGGATGGATGGGCAGTGGGAGGAGGATCTGTGCCAGAAATGTGCTGTCCTTCTCACCCGGCAGCGTGCTTCCAGCGTGCTCTAGTTACTCTTTGAGAAAGCTTTGCCACAGAAAGCCAGCATTCCACATCTAGATTCAGAAAAATATTTGAAGTTCACTTGCAAACTAAATGTACAAACTATATCTTTTGTCTTATAAAACGTATCTTTTGTCAGACCCAGGGAAAAGGGCCTCCTTTAATCTCAGTAGCTCTCACTTCTGAAGGTGTTTTTTTGTAATGAAGTGAGGAGGGACAAACAACAAATTTCCCCATCCATAGCTAAATTGAAGTCAACAATTGTCGACAATAGCTGTTTGAATAAACACTGCTCAGTTCCCACAAAGATTACAAAGGTTAGCCAGGCATATGCTCCAGGCAGCAGACAGCTGAAATAGAGAGATGATGGGGAGTTAAGTTCCCTCTGGGCCAGAATCTTCCCCTCATGGATAATCAGGCCTCTGGGGCTGGCTCTTAATCCTAAAGGAAAGGCTCTGACCCTTCCCCGTAAACAAGGTGCTCACAGGCTGCTTCTCAACAACTGATGGATAGAGGAGTCTGCAGATGTTTCAGAAAACCAAAATGTTTAAGGCTGTCTCATACTGACCTGAGTTGGATGGTACTGCATCAAATCTAGGCTATTAACTGACTTCAGTCAGCAGGATGCTGGACTGAGACTCAGGAGACTTAAGTTTAATTCCTAGTTTATCTGTACCATCATTTTTGATTAATAAAGACATTAATGCTCACAACTTCTATTGATTTAACTTAAGAGCTAGGTGTCTTAGCTATCTGATATGCCTGATCAGTGGTAGTCTTTCTCTCTTTTTCTTTTTTTTTTTAATTTATGGCAACAGCTCATTAAAAGGGCAGCGATAAGTGCCATGTAAACTGTTTCATCTTCAGTTAAGTGACCTTGGATACATGTCCGTGGACAGCTGTGTTAAGTCCCCCTGATTATAGGCTTTGTTGAACAAAAGCCTGGCTCCACTAGCACAGGCAGCCCCCATTCTAGCTCAAGCAACTTTATTCTAGACAAAAAAAAAAAAAAGAGAGAGAGAAAAAAGTAATCTGGGCTTTTGATTAAGCAAATGGTAACACAGTAAAAATAGGCCAAACTTGAGATGTTCCTTGCAGAAAACAGCGAACAACCTGACTAACCCTGCTTTGCATTTCAAACAGCTCCCACTGCCCTCGGCCAATTTGTTCGCAGTGTTACTATGTGCTCCGAAGGTTAGACAGAGGAAAACAGAACTGCCAAGAAAATTCAGCTTGCTGCATATGAGATGCTGTAGTCAGGAGATTGGTTATTCCCCTCTTCTGAAAGTCCCTTCCCTTGAAAACAAAAACTGTTTTCCTGACAGGGAGATGATAGGATCTCTTCAGGGCAGAGAATGGTATATTTATGCAGGAAGAAATGATTCAGGATTCAAGTGTGAATGTTTCAAAATGTTTTACTCTTTTTTTTTTTTTTTTTTTTCCCCTGGTGATTCACTTCTTTTGACCTTGCTCTTTTCTTCCTTCCCTCCTCCTCTTTCCCTGCTTCCCAGGTGATGCAGTTTGGAAGAATTGATGGCAATGCCTACATTTTGGACTTCCAGTATCCGTTTTCTGCAGTGCAAGCCTTTGCTGTTGCTCTGGCTAATGTAACTCAACGGCTCAAATGAACAAGCAGAGACTGGAGAGAGGAAAATGTTCACAAAACCGTCTCAAAAAGTCCAAAACGGAAAATGTTAGGGCAGCCTGCTTTAGGTGCGCAGAGGTGCCTGGGAATGAAGAAGGCAGTAAAACTGGAAAAGTCTCTTGGTGCCCCAGACAAGGGCACTAACTCTAATCAGTCACGGGGCGGAGGGTGGGGGGGCTCTTTTCTATTTTGTTCGTTCATTCGTTTGTTTTCGGTTTGTCTGTTTGTTTGTTTGTTTGTTTTTTAGCGTTGTGCTGGGTTTCAGACAGAGCGGAGGGTTGAGAGCTGTTCAGTGTTACGTGGAGGTGTGTGGCTTTTGGCTTGTTGTGGTGATTCTGCCGTGTTTGCTACAATAGCTACGTAAGCTCATAGGGGGATTAAAAGGACTGCTCTTTTTGATAGACTGCCTTATATCATGCTGTTCTTTTTAAAACAGGGAGCATAACTTTTTTTCTGGTCCACTTTGTACTACTACTACTACTTACTGCTACTGCTACTACTGCTACTACTAATACTACTACTACATCAATGATAGCAGCAAAAAAAAGGAAAAAAAAAGAAGCTATAATACTTGAAGACACGTGTTTCTTCTCTGATCTCTGATAATAACTGAGCACCACAGGTACCAAGGAGGCTTATGTAGGTCAATGTTTAATTTATAAATAATGACGTATTATTCAGAAGATAAACAAAACTGTTACCTTTGGGTGATTTCAAAACCCACTGTATCAAAGAAGTCGATGTCTGCTTGTTTTGTGTGCTGTTATTGGGGATAAACATGTTTCAGTAGGTGACAGAAAATATGGAAGGAAAGACTTGTAGGCCTTGCTTCTTTGCTCATATTGATCAGCAGTATTCTTTGATTTGGATTATAGTTGGGTGAGGTGAGGTGACACATTGTGATCAAGGGTACCTCATAGGTCAGGCCAATACAGGTTCCTCTATTAAATGTGTTTACATTTTAAAAACAGTTTTTCAAGTGAATGAAATGGGCCCTGTGTGCTCAGTCTTCATAAGAATCAAGTTCCACAACATTATATCAGCACTTGAACATGGAAGGAGACAGGAGTATAGCAGATCATTACAGGAAGCAATTCCACATTATGACTGACTGGAAAAAAAAAAAAAAAAGAGTTAAAAGAAGAAGGAAAAATCGGAGAGAATTATCATTTTTATCACTTTGCTACTTGAGTACTCTATTTGTGATTGTAATTTGAGAATATAAAGCTCCAAATAAGAGTGGGAAGCCAAAGTTTAAAAGGAGGAGGGCTTTTTCACAGTAGCATGATTGCTTCTGTCTGCAGATTTTTAGTGGACGTCCTGACCTCTTGAGCATTTCAGAAGGGTTGCTTGAACAGAAGAGTGATTGTGTTGTCCATTTGATGTGCACATATTTATTTTCTTTCTTTCCTCCTTGTTTGCATTTTTCTATGGAATGTGTTTTAATACAGAAGTAGTTCCCCAGTAATCCACAAAACCTGTAATTATTCATGCTGTTATTTGGACATTAGATTATGAAATGTAACTGCAGATTTCTTTCAGAAATTACTCCTTTGAAGTGGGAGCACACTGAGAGGGGAATAATGGATGAGATATCAGTGGCTGCTTTGCCTTTGCTTTTCATCCACAGTTTAGCTTTTTACTAGAAAAATGCTGTGTAACTTAGGTTTCATTTTCTGTCTTTTTTTAATCTCAACAGTAAGACAAATGTGTTACACTTAGAGGAACCCATCACTTGCAATAGGACCCGCTCTAGCAGAGGTTACCAAAATGCAGCGTGCCAGTAACTTCTGCCTCAGCTGAGGCTGCTGGAGAGAGGAGTGTCAGGGAGCTGCAAAGAGGGACGATGAGCTACAGGCTGTGGCTGATCTTCCAGTGATGTGAGTCCATCGGCAAGGTGGTTTCCTTGGAGTGAGGGAGCAGAGGTAGGGAGGAAGGAGAGGAGGAGGTAGAAGCTACAGTGTCTCTATTATCCCAGCTTCTGCCTGTGTATGGAAGTGGTCAGGCACCACATCCCCCTTGGCAGTTAACAGATTGCTGTTGCTTTTGTTAACGCATTCTGTTGAATTTCTTCAGTCATCGGAGCCCCTTTGCCTTCCTTCTCATGCGCATCACCTATTCAGTAGCTTCTCTGAGTGACCTTATACTGTGTGGGGGACAGAGGAACTCAAATGGATTTGGTTCTGATCCTTTTAAAGTGAATGGGAATTTCTGCCTTTGATTCTTGCGGAGGAAGCAGTGTTGGGCCCTTTGTCTGTATGGAGCTGTACGCTGTGCAGGACAGTAGGTCGAATTCTCAGCCCCCAATTTCAAAACCCAATGGAAAGTTGCTTGGTTAGAGACCTTCCCTGGCCAAGTCTGTGCTGACCAGTCATACCCAAGTCAGAGTATAACAGGCATACACGGAACACCGTAAGACCAGAAACATAGCACAGGTTTCTTTCTTTCCGAAAGAAGGGCCGTTCTGTCACATATTGGAAATCTGCAGCAGGAAGGAATGTGCTGCCTGTAGTTTTAAGCCAAAAATTGATACTTAATGAAACAAGGTCCTCTACATGTATGTTTTCTGAACAAATCAAAATAGAAGGTCTTTTACGTACAGTTCCTTTAACCTTCCAGGAAACAGTATACCTCCTCAATCGGTTCCAAACCAATTTTCTCCAGTTATCAGCAGTTTTATGCTAATGTAGGAGAACCACAAAATGGAACCAGACGAAACAAGTTGCAGAGTTAGTCATTTGGTTTCGTTGGCCGGGGTCATGATTGCATCATGACTGCATGGTGTTGCTTAAAAGAACCCCTTCCTGCATAGAAAGAGACTGGGTATCTCTCCCAAGAAAGTACAGATGGTAAGTATGGTAAATAAATATCATTTCCAGCATCCTTCTCATTTACTTATCAGGAAATATTATGGATAAAATATTCTATTTGGAAATACATGTCAGGAAATATTATGGATAAAGTATTCTATTTGGAAATATATTGACAGAGTTCCTTTAGTGACACAGAGAATATCCAGTATTAGAGGTATATTTTAATCTCAAATATGTAGAATTGTAATGAAAATAGTGGGAAGTAGGTTAATGACTGAGAGTAGAACTAGATCCTAAATTATACCAAAAAAAAAAAAAAAGGCGTGACAGTGCTTTTATTTTTCATTGAGGTTAAATATGAGAAAAAACTTTAAAAGGCCCTGTGAAGTAATATTACTTTCATTCTGAAGATTGCTTTTGCATTCAGCCAAAACAAAAGAAAAAAAAATACATCTTATAGTTAAGTAGTAAAGCGCAAGTTTTCCGTAGATAGGTAACTAAGTTCTAGAAAGAATGGAGCAGAGTGTTCAGAAATATATAATTGTTTTAAAGACACAGTCACTTCCACTAGTTAAATATGTTTTTCCAAAGCTTTTTGTTTTCATTTGTGCAATAATTGTGACAGTTTAGGTTTTATGGGGAAGGGGTGTTGTTCTTTGTTCTTTGAGGGAATTTTGAATGATTTTTTTTTAAATATATAATTTAATGCAGATTTCCTGTTAATGTCCAAAAGACAAATTATTTATCTTGCTTAATGTAATAAGTGACTTTAGGGATTATTTTATTAGTATATATCTATGAGTTATACATACTTTCTTATTTAAAGAACATCTTTGTAAGTAATTGTTTGCTCGCAGTATGTTTTGCTGCAAGAGGTTAAGCGTGCCTATAGGAAGATCTGTTTTTGCTGGATAGTGTGCAAAATCTCATGATGCGGGCAGGCAAAAACGCCTGCTGTGAGCAGTGAGTTTGCTCTGGAGGACTGTGTAGATGGCAGAGAGTGTAGATGAGCTCTTTGGGACCTGCAGAAATCTGTCTTTCCCTACTCTGTATTTTCCTCCTGTCTTTCTAGCTATAGATTGCATCTGGGGGTGGTTTTCAAAAACCAAAACTTGATTTGCTTTCCCTCTTCTTAGCACGGTGTGCTCTGTTGAGGTGTGAGAGAGGGTATAAGACAGGCTCGATTTGCAAGAAGCTCTTGGCGTAGCTGAGCAGGGCATTGAGCAAGGGCAAGGTGCGTCACCACTCGGAGGTACCCACGTCGCTTGGGATGAGCTTGCTGAGGCCCTGGGAATAGTCTAGGTGTAGATGCCCTCTGCTCTGCTTGGACCAACTCACTCTTCTCAGCAGGGCTCAGCTGCTTCTAAAGCACCGCAGCGCTGCTGACACCTGGGCAGACGCTGCACAGAGCTGATGTGGCTGCGTCCTGACGGTGTCTGCAGGACCTCTCTGAGCGCTCCATGGGGCACAGGCTGGAGCTGCAGGGCCAGCCGGTGTCCGGGATGGCCGTTAGCAGGCACAATCTGCCCTGCTGAAATTGTGAAGGGACCCGGAGGACAACCATATCGATCTAAATAAACCATATCGATATTAATAAATCTGCTATCCTCAAAATATAGCTCCTAAGTGAGTCTAGAAATTAGTATTTAAAGCCTTGTGTGAAGTGGACTATGCATGCAGTGGTGTATTTTATCTTGAGACAGGGGAATTGTTCAGTGGGAATACCACATTTCTGCAATGTGCTAAGAAACTATGGGAAGGCAAGGGGTGGGAAGGGATGAAAGGGAGGAAATGGGAATTGCCACGTTAAGAATTTGCACTCAGTTCTAGATGTAGCAGTAGCATGTGCCATGGCCAGCCTGAATATCAGTTTTATGACAGTAGATCTGCTCACAAGCTCATCTCAGTTAAACTTTCTGTGATGCAGAAACTGTAAAATAGTTCCACATTTCCCAGTTTTGTTCCGTGTTTTTATAAAGATGTGTAACATTGTCAGACCAAGGTATCCAACTTTGCTGAAGCCTTCAGTCTAGACTCTGCGTAGGTCCAGACTTTCTTTGAACTGTCTTTAGTATCCTCTCAGAAATCTCCAATAAACTTGTGAGCTTGTCTGGTCATTGCCTCAGTCAGTTTCTGCATTTGTGTTTTTTTGCAGCCTCATAGGAATGATTCTGTGTTATTTTGTGCCCTCTTACCTGTCGGCAGTGGTTAAAGCCTCCTCTGAACTGAAGGTAGCAGCATGCACTAAAACTGATTTAAAGAGGAAAGAGAGAGTATTTTTTTACAAGTTTTTAAAGATGTGTTTTCCAGATCAACAATTGGCAGCACTGTTTGGAAATGGCACATTTCTGCAGAGCCCAAATCACTGCAGACCAGCAAGGCTCTCATGTAGCTCAGTGGCAGATGAGTCAGGCTGAGGAAGGGCCAGCTTCCCGCCACTTTATGTGGTTACATCAGGACCCAGGAGAAAACAGAATGTGACCCAACGTATACTTTCCCCTTACTGCGTGATTATAAAGGAAGAATCATTTTGATGACATGTAAGAGTTAACTCTGAAGCACTAGCCTACTACTGTTTTGGCATTTCCAGCAACTCTCCCCCTCTCTCCATCCAAAGGATGCTAGGAGTGAAATCCTGGCTGCAGGGTAGTCGTTCAGGGTTTTGCCATTTCCCCCCATTTCTAGGATTCCATTACAGAAGAGCAAGCTGTTTGTGCTATTTAGAGGTTAATACTATGGCTTTTTTTTTCCAGTATAAGAGATAAACAAAAAAGGCTAGTAGATGGATTTTTCTGTTCTGAAGTCTCCTCACCTCCTATATAAGCACAATCGTCCATCAGCAGATACTGATGTAGAGTCCTACCAACTTCAGCAGCGTGCAGGTGGGCACTGCAGGCCCTCTTAAAACTTATATGCATCATTCTGGAAGGAGTGAAGTTAATTATCATTTATGAACAATGTTCTAAATGAATGATTTTATCATCCTATTTAATTTTCTTCTAAAAAAAATCCTGCAGAGAAGTTTTAAGATTTAGAAGATGCTAAGCTTTGCATGTTTCCTGAGATTGCTGAAGATGTATCAAAATAAAATTTATTTTGGCTCTTTTTTTGCAGCATCTAGAAATGAGTTTTTTAAGACAAAAGCAGTTAACCAAATAAAGAGAACAACAGAGGATTCAGCGAAGCAATTCTTGTTAGGGGAATTAAAAAACACACCTTTAAACTTCTGTTGTTGCAAATGACTTTGCAGTCAGAAATTGTTGCTGCAGGGTGAAGTGAGTGTTGCGGCGCACTGGGCAGTACACAGGTTTCCTCGTACCAAATTGATTGTAGGATTAAAGCAGCATGACTTTGTAAGATTAAAGACTAAGTAAACACCAAATACCTACCTAACCAGAGTGTGCAATGAAAAAAGAATGGATGGTAGATATTAAACCCTGTCTCTTCAATCTAAATCCTTGCTCTCCAATTTAGATTAATGTTAAAAATAAAACCTGATGCAGCAGTTCTGAATCCAGACAAATGTCTGTTTCTCAGATGTTTCCCTTATTGGTCAAGTAGATGGTTGGTTCTAATGACATGAATTAAGATTAAAATAATAATAGAGGAGAAATATTTTTGAACTTTGTGCAGACACTTGATTTTCTAAAATGTTATTAGGGTCATGCTCAGCTTGTAATTCCTACCTATCTTGTTCCAATCTATTCGTTCACAACTTTGTAATTTTCCTTCATTTCTTTTGTATGGTTGATACATGTTTTTTTACCTTTAGTTTCTTTCTTTCCCCCCCCCACTATTTCTGCATTTTTTTTCACTTCCCTTTCCCTTTTTGTGTGGTGTGTGTTTGGGGGAGGGTATGTGTGTTCAAGATCTTGTTGTTCATTGTAGATAAAATATATAGTGTTGTGGAATAGCATGGGGATGCATTTGATGGAAAAGGCACTGTAGTGTTTCCTGAAAAAGTAGGGGAGTTGCATTTGTTTATAAATGCATTATTTTGGTACTATAACTTTGAACATGATTTTGGATTTTTTTTTCCTTTTTGTTTTAATTTAATGAGCATGTATCCATGCAGGTGCCTGCATTCTTAAGCTAGCAAGCCCAGCATGTTTTTTTCTTTTAAAGCCTTTTGAGAACTCAGTAGACCCTTGTGTACTTCCACACAGCTACAATGTTTTTAAAATATTTTTTGGAATCTCACTCTCTTCTTTTTTTTTTCTTTTCCCTGCTCACTATGCCATCCAGAACCTAGTTTCCATTGTTCTTAAAAACTTACCATGATCCACCTCTCCATTTACGTATCTTGTGTAATAGGTTTTGCAGGAGATGCCTAGAAAGTGTTGTTGGTTTCCCTATAATAATGTGGTTTGTCCAGATTCTTTACTGTCTACATGATTGAGAGATGGACTGATTGCCCAATTTTTCCTTGATGATTTGGAGTTGTAAGAATTGTCCAGCTGTTGCTTAATAAAATTTTGCAGACTAGAAAAGTTACGCTTTGTTTCTGTTGCATCCTCCATCTTCAAGCACCATAGATGCTTCTAAAACAGTTGACAAATCTGAACTGGAAAGACTGAATAACAAATATCCAGATGCCTTTATGCTTCCTCTTCTCAGCAGCTGCATTCACCAGTTCCTCTGGGCCTGATCAGCACACCTGCCCCTCACACTTGTTGTCATTCATATGGCAGGATGGAAGGGGTGGCAAAGTTTTCTTGGTAGCAGTATTTTGTCTGCTTGGATATGAGCCAGTTCTTG
Source organism: Microcambeva ribeirae (assembly GCA_035222435.1). Classification (NCBI taxonomy): domain Eukaryota; kingdom Metazoa; phylum Chordata; class Actinopteri; order Siluriformes; family Trichomycteridae; genus Microcambeva; species Microcambeva ribeirae. Next base: position 11,437 of record JAYECN010287081.1, read on the forward strand.
TGCTCTTTCTCCTGCTTGCTCTCAATTTTAAAGACATTACCTTTGGGATTCCTGGTACTTTTCATACTGCCATTGACATGCTGGAAGCTATAACATTACCACAAGGGATTCCGCTGTGCTGTCATCTTTAATAACTCAATAAAATGCTGTAATGGCTGCCCTACATCCTCTGTTTTTTAACTAAAATAAAGAAAGAAAAAAGTAGTGAGTAGTGAGTGTAGTGAGGTAGCTTACCATCCCCCCTGTGCCATGGACAGGAGAATCCTGACTTGGATAAATTCAGAGATAGGAAAGTGAAGATGAAAGTAAGTGGTTGATTCTCACAATGGACTCAGGTTACCACCAGCTTCTGCAGAGGTTTGTGCTGCATTCTGGCTTGTTTGGCCTGTTCCCAGGTGGCCTGGAAAAGAGGCTGAACAGGGAGCTGTCAAAGCTTACTAATGATACAAAGTTATTAAAAGTAGTATGTGCAAGGGCCAGTTATGAAGAATCTGAGAAGGTCCTTAGGACATTTGACAATAACATGGTAGATGAAACTTAGTGTAGATAAATGTAAAGTAATGCATAAGAAAAAAAAAAAAAGGCAGCCCTGACTTCATGTTTGCAGTGATGGTCTCTGAAATGACGTCTACCACTCAGGAAAGAGCTCTGAGAGCTTGATAGCGAGCTCCGTGAAAACATTGTGTTGGTCCTCAGCAGCAGTAAAAGAAGAAAAGAGAATATTAGTAATGATTAGAGAAAGAATTGGCAGCAAAGCAGAAAAAGAGGCTACTATATAAATCTGTAGTTGACCCATACTATGCAATTCTGGTCGTGGTGTCTCAGGAAAGGTGTATTAGATCCTGAAGAAGATTCACTGAATGGCAGCAGGGGTGCTCAGAGGCAGGGAACAACTGCATGAGGAATGACTGAGAAAACCAAGACTCTTCAGCTCAGAAAAGAGATCTTAAAGGGTTGCTGGAGAGCCACTGAACATGGGTTATGTGGAAAGGTGACTAGGGGTTGTCCTGTGGTGGTCTTCCAGCACAAGAACAAGGGTTGTAAAATGAAAATAAAACCAAATAAAAGTGGGCTAGAAAATCACCCAAAAGGAGGTGGCTCTTTGCTCAGTGCTGGTAGTCCTCTTTGCCAAAGGATGTTGTGAGTGCAGGAAGTCAACCTGAATTTGAGGGGTGCTGAAAAAGGGCTTGAGAGAGATCTGTTGGGCTACTAAACAGACCAACTACAGCAGAGACAGAAAATTCCCCAAGCTGAAAAGAGCTGGAGGCTGGGAGTGTATTAGAGGAAAAAGTCCCATGACTGTGCTGTGTTCTTGCTCTTTCCTGGAAAGCCGCACGTGGCTGTTAGAGAAGAGGGGCTGGGCTGAGGAGGATACTCACACTGCAGCAGTGGGCTGTCCTTACACCAGCATTTCCAAAACAAGCTTAAACCTTCAGTATCCCGAGGAGTGGGAACAGGCCTTTTATCTCCCATTTACTGTGTGTCAGAGTCCAGGATTAGTGTTGCCATCCACTGCTGGAAAAAAATCCACAGGTTTTGTTGGCTTTAACTGTTGGTCTCGTGTGTGTATGAAAACAAGTTTAGCACAGTGGTAAACAAATGCCCTGCTACCTGCAGCCTCTGCTGATGTCTCTGGTTTGTCTGTTCCAAAAAAACGAGAGACGTGACATTGTCCAAACTAACTGTCATCAGTCAGCACAACAGGCAGCACAGAAAAGAGGGAAAGGACCAGCTGAAGAGTGTGAAGAGGTACAGTAATATTAACATGACTTGCTGGGCTCTCAATTTGAGAGGAAAGAGCAGCTAAACAGAAAGCTGGCAGCCTCTGGCAGCTCATTTTTTTCTCAAGAAAAAATCTTGAGAATATCTGAGTTTCAGGCCCTCTTTTTACTGGTGTGTTGCAGAAGTTAAAAAAAAAATCTCCTCTGTCTCACTGAGGCTCTGCATGACCAGCCTCCAGAGGGACTTTTGCAATTTCATGGAGAATAATCCTATTTGTATGCAGATGAGGAAAACATACATATATGATTTAGTAACTACTTACTCTTTTTTTTCACCTAGTCAGTAAGTGTTCCTTGGTCAATAACATTATCAACTTTTTATTGGAATTACTACCAAAATCAGCATCAGTAACAGCCTAGCAATCCTCACCTAAGCTAATTATTTATGTAGCAGCTCGGCTTCCAATATGCGGTCTTGATGGAACAGACGGAGGAGTTAAGCAATTACCTGGTGATGAGAGAGCTGTCTAACATTAGAAAATAAACATCAGTGCACTTTATAGCAGTTGAGCTTCATCTCCGACTTTTCATCTGGCTTCTCAGCCATTATAACTCTGTGTTTTGTATTGTGTTTTGTTGCTCTCCTCCTTCCTCACTGCGTTGTGTGGTGATAGTCATCTTTCTCAAAATAAAGATATGTTTGTTCCCCTTGCACAGATTTTGGTGAGATTAATTTCTTCTCCTTTCAAAGCCATTTAGGAGTTTTTTGATTTTGGTAGTCTGAAAGGATGTTTATTTTAGGAAAGATTCTTCACTATATGAGTTGATTATATCAAAGGGAAAATACTAAAGATGATATAAAGATCATAGAGGCTCTAACTGCCTCACTCGGAGACAACCAAATGCAGACACTCATTTTCCTAAGTCATGTAATTGTGGTTTAAGTCCTAAGTGACTTCTCGTTATCTTATTATGCTTTCTAATAAAGTGAATAGTTTTCATCGTATCCATGACTATAGCTTTAATTTTTCTCCCGGAGCTAGTGTAGCAGCTAATATTATCTGAGGTGACAAAAATCATTTGGACAGGGTTTATCTTTATGGCTTAGAGAATCATTTACCACCTTTCCGTATAGTCTCTAAACCCAAGATGTTATAATGCCCATTTTGTTCATGGATCTGCTCCCGCTGCTTCTGTTTACATGACACTGGTAGCCACGTCTGCAGATAAACAACCTTAGAGCAAGACACCTGGCATGTGTAAAGTTACAAGCAAGCCAGCTGTGCTAAGCTGGAGGCCAAGTCCGAAAAAACAAAACATGGAACCCATAATGATAAAGTGATTTTTATCATGTTCTTAAAGTTGTTGATGCTGAACTCTGTGTAGATAGGTCAGTGCAATAGGCAAAGTTGAAAGCAATCAGATCAGAAGAATAGATTTTTTTTTTGAATTGTTTTGATAATATCATCTGTCTTTAAATTGGATCTATATATCCTTTTGGAAGAATATTAATAAAATAATATAGCAGGCAATTGGGAAGAAGTTAGTTGAAAACATTAAGAGAACGGGATGCACAGAGAAATGTATTCTCAAAATAGTTACTTCAGTAATTATACAGGTGAGTTAGTAATCATATGAAACAACCAAAAGGCACGATTTAACTGATGAATTTCCAAGTAAATCTGGGAGACTTGCAAGTACATTGAACTTTAAATGACTTAGCAAATGTTGAAGCTGTGAAATGTTTGAGGGTGCTGGATAAGTGTGGTGAGTGCTAATTAGGCAGATACTGTCAGTCTGTTGGCTTGGCCAATTTCCTCTCTGATATTGCTGACAACCTTCTGAAAACATATCAAGTTAGGGGGGAAGCATATAATGATTTCATGAGGCTTTTCAAGTGGTTCACCTTCACAGAAGCATTAAGACTAGCTGTCCAATTTAAGATGTTTTCAAGTACTAACAGTTGGAAAATGCTCAGGAAAGTATTTTGTATAAATTTATTAAACCAAATATTAATTGTTATGCAGAGCAGAGAGCAAAGGAGCCCCTGTGTATTCTGTGGGCACTGGCAATATTTAATGGGTTGCAGTGAGCACCACTGAGATCATTTCTACACCATTGTTTCTGTTAATACAGAATTAATTTAATTAAAATAATGATCAGTGTTAACTAGCCATTTACTTTACCAGCTCATTAGCACTATGAAATGATACAGAAGCTGCAAAATTCGTATAATGCCTGATATTTCCAAAAGATGAAACTAAAAGGTGCTGAGAGACACAACTGGGGATGCAAAGCAAGCATTCATTTCAATAATATAACTGTAGCAATGAAGAATGATTTTTAATCCCATCAGCAACTCAGACTTCATCAAATTCTTTGACAGAATAAGTTTATATGATACATTCTCCATGTTGCATATGAGTCTTTGAGCTAATCGGTGACCACTGTGAAGAGCTCAGAGCTTCTGAATTCTCTCACAAAAGGCCAATGGGCTTTTTTTGCATGTAGTCTGTGCGTCATGTGATGGGTACATACTAGCCATAATTACCACTGAAGACGTACCTGTTCTTGAGCTTAGCCTTGGATTCAGAAGTCACGTATCTTGCCCAAAATGTCAGATGGTCGGTACACAAGCGTGGCAAAATTCACATGTGTTCATGAAGTAGAATGCCCCTCGGAGACCGGTGTTTGTGCAGCGCTCACAAGCCTGGGTGTTGTCTTGGAGAGAAGCACTGCTTGTGCTTTTATAGGAGGGAGGAAGTTGGCAAACAGAAACCTCACTTAGATGTAGCTCCGGCATCAGAGATCTCAACAGATGTCTTTGCAAAATGTAGGTGAAATATGAAATCCTGTGAAGGGCATACTTGACATCTGTATTTTTTTTATTAGCCCCCTTTTCAAAGGGAAACAAATAGCTCCCAGCTGGATTTGGGCATGCAAAGATTGTCCCTTTCAGGTTGCACTATGGGCAATTACATTGCAACTTGAAGCCAGCTGCAATGTGAAGCGCAAACCTACGCTCAGTCCTGCAGGTTCAGGTTATGGCTGTACAACTGATGCCAAAGAGAATCTGAATATTGGGTGTCCGTGTTTGGATCATCAGCGCAAGGACTCCTGCCTTGCACATTTATTAAAATCATCTGTGTCCCTCTCTGTCAGTGCACACGTTCAAAGCAAACTGCAGGTCTGTGCCAACCAGATTAAACATGAAGAGTAGATACTGAAAAAAGATAATTTCACTGAAGATTTCAACACATGGAAGTAATTTTTTTTTTTTAATATATAGAATCTTACAAGTCCTTTATAGTATTTTAATGTGTTTTCATTAAGCAAAATAATTGTGTTCTCTCTTTACAGTGCTTTTAAACAATGAATGTAAATGTCATTCCTATTGTATCGAGAATTTTTGACTGACAAATATGTGAAGCTTAAATGTTATAACACAAAAGGTGCTTGTCACCAACAGCCAGCGTACCATCGTTAGAAGTGTAATTATCGCTAGAGAGCTACCAGAGGCTGCAGAACCCAAATGAAGCCTGGCAACGCTGATATCCTCAGAGAGCATTATTAAGCTTTGCTACTTCAAATGACACCAGTAGCTGAAATTTCTGACCTTGGCTCATTGACTTGACGAATAGAGTGCTATTCCCAGGAGTTCTACACATAGCAAACTAACCAAATTAGCTGGATTTTCCTCCCAGGTGATTTCTGACAATGGTTTTTCTAACTTAGTGACACAGAGAAGCCCTATAACAATTCTCATCTGTGCCCAACAGAGAGCGGTTGAATAATCCATCATTTCAGTTCTTCAGTGTTGCATTTTACCTGCCCTGTTCTTCGTTTGCCTTGCTTTATCCATTAAGCCATAAGGAAAAAAAAAATCAAAATTAAAACCACTTCAACACAAGAGCCTGGCTCGCTAGTGTGTGGTGCTTACAGCCCCGCAGTAAGGCTCAGAGGAGGCCAGTGCAGCACCACTCTTGCAGCGACGGTCACAGTGTGGTGGGGACAGAAGTCCTTCAGGACAGCCCGTGAAGAAGGAAAAGCACCTGGGGCAGCTTGGGGGGCATGTCAGCAAGGCAAACGCTGATTCAGGAGGTGCACGCGTGGTAGGACCAGGAAGGTAGAGCCGCTCACCCTATTCGTTCATGCTTGTGTGGATTCTCAGAGAAGACAGACTTGGTTCAGAGCAGGCAATGAGCAAACATAAAGAGCACAGCTGCAATGACTACATCTTATCCTTGGAGAAACAGAGGAGCTCATGGAAATGCAGACTGCAGCTGTATGTCACAAAAGCAAACGTGAAACACAAATCTGTGCTGCAGCAGAAATCACCTGGGACTGCAAAGCACTAAATTTGAGCAAACTAGCAGGAGGAATGTGCTTGGTGTCCTGAGGGACAGTACGCCTACAGGCAGCCAGGAGGGACAGCTTGAATCATCAAAAACGCAATGTGAAAAAGGAGACTCTGCTGTGTGCAATTGCTCTTAGGGCAGACGTGACGTGCAGTACCATGGCGCTGGACTTTCTCTAAACTAGGACTATCTCAAGCGCTGCAATTCTAATAACTCCTGCGCTTTCTTGTGGGCAGCAATAACTGTGTGGAATCCTACTATAGCTTGAAACTTTCTGTACACCTCAAAAATAAAATGCTTTTGAAGATATTTCTTTCTCACACACAGGGGCAAAAGACACATGAAGATATTGAGCAGTGTGTCAGAGACTCCGAGCTCAAGAGCCAGTTTTGCAATTTCTCCATAAGAAAATCTCTCATTAGGCAAACTGTAAAGTACATGAGCTTACTTTAAGAAAATGTGTGGCAGTCTACTAGATATACTTTGTCAAGGTAATTTCACAAAGTGCTGTTTCAAGAATATATTACTACCTGAAGCATATTTAGTGTCTTCATTTTCTGCTAAGATAGATAAGTCAACTCTTGCGTTTAAAGTTGTGTCCGCCCAAACTGGTTCCTTAGAAAGCAGGGTCAATGACTTACAGTTATAACCAAAATTGATTGGTTTCAATTGATCCTGTTCTATCGCACCTTTATCTCCAGAGGCTGCGGTTTGGACAGTATGTAGTCAAAAGCAGAGAGCAGGCTGAAGAGAATGCTGATTACCAGTGTTCCTTTTTAATAATATACATATAATCTGAGAAACTCCAAGAGAAGATGCTTAGCTAACAATTTTGGGAAAAAAAAAAAAAAGTAAAAGTAGGTAACAGGCTAGCTATGCTACAAAATAATAAAAAGGAGTCATGATATAGGAGCCCATTAAAAAATGCGAAATATAAGCATGTAAATCACGATAAAGTAATTGAGATGTTATATCAGCATGGAGAAAAAGAGATCTTGTCTTGCTGTATCCTTTGACACCATTACTTAAAATTATTGCCTATTTGCCAGTAATGCTAAATTTGTAGGTCATCTTTCTAACAAATGGCATTTGACTAAGTATATCATGAGACATATACTTAGAAAATAATGAATTAATGAAGAAATTCATGAATGAAACTTGCTTTAAAATCTTTAAGAATGAACGGAAAGACTTGACAAAGTAGCCTTTGACAAGGAGTATGACGTGGGATGTTTCTGGTGGGGTTTTACAGAGCTAGATGTGAAGTCTGATAGTAAACAGACTGGAAATCAAATACAAAAGTGTGGTTGGTAAAACTTGGATATAACGTCGGAATGAGTAATCTAGCTGAGCAGGCTGCAGCTCTCATTAGGATGTAGGATTAGGCTGTGTACATTAGGACGTACACATCTCAATGTCACATGTTGGCAAGCCCAAGAGATGCTGTAGCAGAAAGAGATAATACAGTCCTTGGAGTGGTAAGCAGGGCAGTGAAACCAGGGAAGTAATTATACCTGGTACAGCAATACTGGGTCCTGCTTCTGCTGTCCAGGTTTTTAAGCAATATTGGGAAAAGGGAATGTATTCAAAAACTATGAAATTCAAAAACTGAAGAAAATACCTTCCAGCAATTCCAAATACCTTCAATACTGAAGAAAATACCTTTCAAATGCTAAATTCCAGCATTTGGTGTGTTTCAAAGCAGCATACAATCAAATAATTTTCAGTATCTTACAAAAAAAAAAAAAAGACGCAATAGGCAATAATGACTGGAGGCTACAGCCAAGTGCAAAGAGAAGTAAGGCACATTTAATGATGAAACCACACTCATCTGGAATTCTCCATTTGATGTAGCCTTGCAGTCAAGGCTGGTTTATTTAAGTGCATTTGGACAGGTATAGAGATAAATGCATGAAATGCACCATGAGCAATGGTGAATTGGCTCCAGAGGCACCCACCTGCATTTGCCAAGGTCTCGGTGCCCCCATCAGCCAGCCAGCGACTGGCTGGAGCATGTTCCTTGTTCCTTCATATCCCACGTGCCCAGATTTCCTTCTTTCTCCCAAGGACGGGGCTCAGAGTGAGGAGTCCCCTGTCTTGTGTGGGGTTATAATTCAGTCAGGCACCTGCCCAAGGCTAGGAGTTTAGAAACACCCTTGAGTCCTCCAAATCAGCTGTTCTCTTAAATGGCTGAGTTAGAGGCAGATTGGTTTCTGCCGGGGTGGTACAAGCAAGAGCTAATTCACTCTAGTGGGCTGGTATTTCTGCAGCCTGCTCCAAAACACCTGTATTACCTACATTTTCCGTTACATTGAAAATAATGTTACTGCTGTCATAGTGAATGTGCAAATATATAACATAGTCCAGACCAGAAACATTTGGCCGGAGAAAAAGATTCCCACGTGCAGAAGATGACTCTTGTGCTGCTGCCTATTTCTAGTTAGATCTAACAGTTCCCTAAGAGTGTGCCATTAATTTATGTATGACTGCGTATACAGACAATAAGTTATTTCTAGAAGGGGAGAGGCTTTCCAAAATGTTTGTCACCTTAGGATTTCCATGTTAGTTTTAATTGCTTCCCTTGAGATGGTAGGAAAAACACTTCAGAAACAAACAGGAGAAGTATAATAAATAATGGAAAGCTGTTACGATGTATTCTGAACAATAACATATTCAATCTGGGGCAACATAATTCAGGAGAGATGTGGTTAGATTGCAGAACAGAACTGACTTTCAAAGGAAGGATAATAGGCATCTTAAAATCAAAACAAAAGTATTTTGCTTAAAACAGATCGAATAAAGCAGGCAGCATGTATCATTGCATATATTTTCTTATTTATTAAAACTTTTTAGAAAAAAAAAGGAACTATGTGGTTTGAGCTTTGTTATTAAAAGTTTTTTCTGCAGAATACTGCAGCATTATGCTATGTGAGGCATCTTATTTCTGCTGTAGAGCTGTGTCTTCTGTTGGACAAAAATCCATGCAAAGTGTTTGTAATATGGGGTATGGAGAAGGGGCAGATAGATAGAAAAGAAATTTTCCTGGGAGACCACAAATTGGCCTCAGCAAAACCTGTGCCAGAAATGTGCTAGCAATTTAACTCTACCAATGACTGAATTTCAATTTTTCTAGTATAAGTGTATCCTTATTTTACTAGTGAATAGCAGTGAAATCTTGGCAGAGTCAGTTTGGATGCATTTTTTTTTCTTTGTGCTCTGAAGTGTTAGCGTTCATGTGAGCTCTGATGGAAAAGAGCGGTTGCTTCTCTCAAGCCTGGAACAATTGTGGAGAAGAAAGTATTTGCTTAGCAGCTGGACTTCTGCTTGTTTAGTTTTCTCCCTTTCCTGACAGAAGAGGGACTTTAGCTGGCATTATTTATTCCCCTATCTTCTCAGCACTAGCTGCTATTGCTTCTGAAAGAGCCCAGCGTAATAATCCCGACACATTTCCTTGCACTGGCAAGCTTCCTCGTCAGACACCATGGCAATCTAGTGTGTGTGGGTGATGCTGTCAAACACTAATTATGCACGGGGGAGAATCAGGAAGACAACGCTCCACCTGTCCGCTTGACAGGGACTCCTGTCAAGCTCCACCTTCAAGATAAACTCTGTCCGCGTAACATGATACTAAAGGTGCATTGAACAGATGTTAAGGGTTTGATCACATTTTAATCTCGGCCATCTGGGGCTTTCCTCCTGCTCACTGGAGTTCAAAAGCACCCAGGGGTCTACTGAGTTCCAGAAGTTTAACTTCTAAGTGAGATTTACAGGCTTCTCAAAGTTACCTGAGGTGTAATCTGAGGTTGCCCTTCTTCTTTTTTTTTTTTTTTTTGCTGTACTAGGCAAGAAAGAACTACACAGGATAAAGGTAGAAGTGTCATCTATTAGCATTGGCCAGGCTCTGGTGAGAGTATAACGAATTAAAATGTCCCATTCATTAGGTTTTGTCAAACTAAAATTGATTGGCAGTCTTAACAAAAGTGCCAGTTTAATACTAAAACAGTCTGTTTAAGTCTCTTTGAAGAAAACATTTGGATGGCAACCTACATTTTCATTAAAAACCTTAACTAGGAACAAAAGCTCTTTTAAGCATAGCAGCAACTGTACTTTTAATAAAAGCATCAGAATAGACTTTTAACTCCAGCATCATTTCCTCAGCATCATTTTCACAAGGCTGAGCTTCACAAACCACCGATGTGCTTAACCTTTGGATGTTTTCTTGGCTGCTCAAGGCATGGGCAATGGAGCTATATTCTCTCAGTATCTGGTCATTTCCCAGGAAGAAATGCGCTGAAAATGTTTGACAACACAAATTAATGCCTGTAACTCAGAGCCTTGCTTGTTTTATTGGCATGGTGTCCTTTGAAGTCTTAAAATGAATTCCTTCCGGAGTCTTGGAGTCTTTGGGAGTTCATACAGACCTCAGTGAGAGTATGAGTTTAGCCTCTGTCTGCAGAGAGATATCAATTATGCTGTTCATAAGCCTGGAAATTTTAATATTGTAATGTTTGATATATGTTAATGGAAACAATGTCTGCTTTGTTTGATAGCAGAAGTTGCTAAATTGCTGTCTTGTCAATGTTAATACCCTCTCTGTGCAAATAAACTGCAAACTTGTTTGTCATCCTTGTTCGCTATTTTTTTTTCCTGCAGCCCTATACTGCATTCATGATGACTTAGGAAAAAGGCACAATGTGAGGCCAGTATGGGCAATGTTCCACACAATAGGAAGGAAACTGTATTGCATCTGTCTAATGCTGCTGCTTTGGGCCTTCAGGTAAATCCTGCTGTTTTTTTTTTTCTTTTTTTTTTTGTTTGTTTGATTGTTTGTTTTTGTTTTTGAAATAAAAGCAACAGAGGTCACTTAGCTGCAAGTAATTAAATGGTAATCAATTTTCAATCTTTGAGCTTATTTTTTATTACTTTGCTACACTAATTGCATAATTCCCAGCAGTGAATGTGTTTTTACTCAGTTGAAGCCTTAAATGTTTTATTTCCTCCTCTGGTAAGTATTCAAAAATCCCACTGCTAATGCCTACCTCTGAGCCTGAGATCTTCAAGCAGTATATTCATCAAATGCAATAATTTTAATTCTTGCTTTGAGGGAAAACATGACTGAAACTTAATCACAAATGGAAAATTTACTTTGAAATAAACACTTTCAGTAAACCCCCACATGACTGTATCAGCCAGATGCATTGCAAGGAACAGAAGTGCTTTTAAGTCATAAAACTGAGAAGGTCACAGAAGTGTAAGGGGCCATCTGAGCTACTGAGCCCTGTCCATAAGTTTCAGAATAACCATAAGAACATGATCAAGCTCTGCCCTAAAACTAGTTTAGCTCCTTGTCCCGCTCTTCTTGTTTTGGAGGCTATTCTAGGGCCACAGTTTGATGGTTGTAGAGAACCTTCCAGTTTCTAGCCCAAATATGCATGTAGTTTTTATCCTGTTGCTACACCTTTTCAAGCATAGGAATATTCAAAGTTAGGAAACAGTATTTCTCATTTCAAGGCAATCCCTCATCTCTGTCCCCCACCGCCCTTACCTGCTATCAGATATATTGTCCCTCTTCTCCTATGCCCTCCAAAGTAATCATGGACTCTTGTGCACCATAGTCTAATGAGACATGGCAGTGGGCCTTTAATTAAAACTGCATGTTCTCATGATAGTATGGGACAAAATACAGATGGAGGGCAAGAATGACCAAAAAAAAAGAAAACAAAAAAAAGAGACCTTTCTGAACGTGAACAGGGAAAATCTTTAAACAGAAGGATTGTAAAGCAATAATTTTATTTATAATTATATTCTCTGAAAATAACAGTGTCATATCAATAGTAACATGTTTTCATGTCTAATATAAATACCACAGCTGACATTAATTCATGCAGAATATTGAGTTTTGAACTGATAGAGTAATTTTGAAAACAGTTTAAATGTGAATTTGTTTATGGAGAAATCAGACAAAGCTTAATAGGAGAGTATCTAATACAGCGCTAAGGAAATTGAATAGAGCTACTACTCTGAAAACCTAAGCAGCTTCATTCAAGTCCTGCCCTGGGGAGGATAACCCTATTTATGTGTACAGGCAGGGGGATGACCAGCTGCAGAGCAGCCCTGCAGAGAGGAACCTGGGCATCCTGGAGGACACCAAGCTGAGCACGGGCCAGCAATGTGCCCCGGTGGCCAAGAAAGCCAGTGGTGCCCTGGGGTGCAGTAGGAGGAGGGTTGCCAGCAGGCTGAGGGCGGTGATCCTGCCCTCTGCTCTGTTCTGGTGAGGCTGCACCTCGAGGACTGTATCTGGTGCTGGGTGCCGCAGGACAGGAAAGACATGGACCTGCTGGGCAAGAAAAAACACAAAGACGGTTAAGGAGCTGAAACATCTCCCATGAACGGATGCCAAGAGAGCTGGGCCTGCTCAGCATGGAGAAGAGAAGGCTGAGGTGGGTCTTACCAATGTGTCTAAGCCTTTGATGGGGGTGTCACAAGGACAAGGCCAGGCGCCCCTCAGAGGTGCCCAGGGAGAGCCCTGGAGGCAGTGGGCAGCACTGGCAACGTGGTGCCCTTGAGCACCAAGAGCTGCTTCTCACCGTGCGGTGCCGGGCGGCCCCGGGCGCTGCCGCGGCCCCGGCCTTGAGACGCTCGGGACGCGGCGGACGCGGAGCTGCGCGGGCGCTCCGGGCACCCGCTGGGGCGGGCGCTGCACCCGCTGCTCCCAGGGGTCGCTCCCCACCAGGCTGTCCTGTGGCCCTGTGACTCAGCTCAGGCCTCTGTTAAGCCTTCTGTAAGCGGGCCGGATTTAGTAAGGTAGAAGAGGTGATTAACCAGGGCATTAATTTTGTACAGAGCCTGTGTGTGTACATATGTAATGTAAATTTATATTTTTTCGTATTTTGATTTTCTTTTTTTTATTCCAAGGCAATGAAGAGCCTTTGCGCTCTTCCCTGGAGCGTTAGGCTGCGAGGGGACCGCGGGGCGGCCCGGTGGGGGCCAGGCCGCTCCGGCGGCAGAGCTGCCGCTTTATTTCCGATTTTATTTTATTTTATTTTATTTTATTTTATTTTATTTTATTATTTTATTTTATTTTATTTTATTTTATTTTATTT
>JAYECN010287185.1:0-24617 GCA_035222435.1 Microcambeva ribeirae
AAGCCGGGGGGTTATTCTTGCCGCGTGAGTCACCACACACAACGCGGAGCGGAAAAACCCGCGGCGGGGAGGCCGCGCGCGCCCGCGGCCGCCTCGGCCTCTCCGCGGAGCCGGAGGTTCAACGCGGGCCCCGAGCGGGGAACGGGCACCTGGTCACCCATTAACCCAACGCGGCAGCCGCCCCTGGAGCGCCCGAACCCGGAGCCCGAGGGAGGCACCAGGTGGCACGGTCAGGGCCCCCGGAGCCTCGCGGGAGGAGACGGCGCCCCGGGCAGCGCCAGGACGCGGCTGTTTGCGCGAGGCCGCCGCCGCTGCCGGCCCCGATAAGCAAGCGGGCACGGAGATAAAGTCACTTTGCCGCGTGGGGCAGCGGCCACCGGCCACGGGGCTCCGGCTACCGGCCCCGCGCGGGCCCCCCCGGCTCGGGGGGAGCTTCGGGAAGCGGCGGAGCCCTGGATAAACTCGACACATGCAAGAGAATTAAGCAGCACTGACATCAGATCTGTAAGTTTATTTGCTCAATGTACGACGGCTACATAATGACTCACATTCATGATATTCCATCACTGAGGAAAACTGCTAAGAATGGTCCGTGTGTGAAATAATTCCTTACAGAAACACGGAGTTGGAAAAATAATCACTGATTAGACCTTAAAAATAGTTCACTGCATAACATGACAAAAAGCACAAACAAAGGCTCATTCAAAGAACACAGTCATTGTTCTCCTACACTGTAATAGTTATAATTTCACCATGACGAACACCAGACATTAAGATTAAGCTAACACTGGTGTTTTCTTTTGCTTTTTTCCTTTTTAAAAACAAAATCATATATAATTGCATGTCACTATAGCAACATCCATAACAGATCAGTTTGTTACGATCACTATTTGGTAGAGCAAACTTTACCCCCAAAAGAAAAATAAATTAAAAAACTTTAAAAAATTTTTGAAGACTATTTTGTCATAGGAATACATAACATCTACAGTATAAGTTAATAAATTTCAAGCTACTGTATAGAAATACGACACTAGCATGCACAATATTGTATCAATAGAGTAATGGAGCAGTAATCATTTCACTGGAGAGACAGTATCATAGGCAAGTGCATTTCTTAAAAAATGAAAGAAACCATTCAAGCTGCTTAAAAATCAAGTCCCCCACCCCCACTCCATTTTTAGCCCTCTTGTGCGATCTTTCCTGCATAATTTCTCTAAAGCAGCCAGAGCAAAAGCGGAAAATAAAAACAGGTTTTGTAATTCCAGTAAATCACTTCCAAATTATACAGCTGGGACAACACTGCTCACTGGACGTGAAGGTAAATCAAATAAAGTGAAGAAGCCTAAACAAATCTCCCAGTCCATGGCGTTCTGTGGGTGTTTCTGCGCTCCCTAGGGTGCGGGCGGCAGGGTGCTGCACACGTACACGCGCCAAGGCCGGCGCTCGCGCGGAGAGATCCCGATTTGTGAGCTTGGAGCATCATCGGGGTGATCCTGCTGCAGCATCCGCTCCGCTCGCCCCCTCAAGAAGGGACAGGGGGAAATGACGGGCCCAAGGGGCCGGAGCCGAGTCCGGCGGTGGCGGAGTCCCCTGCACAAGAGCACCGGTACCGCGGGTGCAACACCAGGACGCTCCGGCTGCAGACTGACGCTCGGAAGGGGCGATGAAAGCCTGTTTTCAAAATGCACGAGGGCAAGTCTCCCTAGGGCGCAGCTTCAGCGAGAAAGCTACGCGGTGCAGCACTCCGCAAGCCAGAGGACAGCAGTGAACTTCCAACGGTTACGTAAAAAAATTTACTCAAAATGGGGTAAAATAGTACCTGCTAAGCAACTCAGGTGCCCCGTCTCCCACCCCCAGCCAAATAGGACAGATTTGGAAAAGATTTTGTTAAGAAGAGAACTAAGTTCCTGGGCTCTTGACGTTTGCTAGAAATGTCTATGATTGTAGCTCTTCCCTTGTGGATTTCTCTACCAAATTAGCTTCTAAGCTCCTGAAGTTCACTCATTACACCACAAGCTTCCTCAGGAGACAGAAAACGCACCCGGCTTCCCTGCTGACCAACAAGGCAGCCCGAGCGCCAGAGATCTGCTGACAAACCTCATGGTACAGTGGGAGAAAGTCAGGCAGAGTGAAATGGCAGTGCAATCCCTGAGGAAGCAGCTGTGGCACCTTAAATCAGGATGGTCTTTGAAATACCAAACACAGTACATGACATACAGACCTGAATTCTCTTTATTTAGTGGCATTTTAGTTTAAACACTTCCCCCTTTTTTCTAATTAAGTTCTTAAACCTTTTGCTGTGGACTAAAATAGTTTAAACAGCCGCTAGCCAAGCACCTGTTAAGCTGTTGACCAAAAAACTAGAGCAGCTTTGATGTTCCTCGGGCGGGTTGTCTTCTTGCCTTGGGCGACACGGAGTAGCTAAGCCAGTCCACAGGCGAGGACTGTTAGGAAGGCAAGCCAAAAGAACTAGCAAAAGAAAACAGACAGTCAAAGGCTTGATGTCATATGGCTGTAATGTAGAAATACTGTAAACTGCATTTTAGTGTTAATACTGTAAGCTACCCTAATAAATATCTTAACAAAAAGGTTAAGTGGCCTAAATCCTGGGGCTTTGCAAGCCCCAAATTCTTTTCTTTTCTTTTATTCTAATATTCCTTTTCAATTTGGGGATTTTAAGCCATGCCCTGACAGGCAGGTCGCTCCGGAGAGACACCCTGCTACGTGGTAACAAACACACGGCACTTGAACTGAAGAAACAAACGTACATAAGCCTTACTGGAACCACAGAACTTCCTTTTTGTGTTGCTTTCCTTAAAAACGAGGGCCATTCCATTCAAGTTATTTCATCTTAAAACCCTTTTATTTCTAGCAATAAAGTTAAATTAAAGACAGCTCCACTTGTATTAATAATCTACAGAACAGTCCATATGCCAGTGAGGCTGCTATTCCATAACCAGCACAGCCAGCCTGACTTCCACTAGTGGTGTTTTGGCAAAAATGTCAACGAGGCAATCAAAGACAGGTAGTGGGGGTCTCCCTGGGAAGGTGTCCCCTCCCTTTCCCTCCCCCACCCCTGACCCCCCCAACTTGTGGGAAAAAAATAAAGACTGCAGTAGTTAGCATCAGCGTGCGGCTGCCAGTCCATCTGGGGGTCTAATTGTTGCCTTCTCCGCCGTCGTCGTCTTGCTGATCGCTTGTCCACAGCGTTAGGTTGTCACGAAGGAGCTGCATGATGAGCGTTGAGTCCTTGTAGGAGTCCTCGTTGAGGGTGTCCAGCTCGGCAATCGCGTCGTCGAACGCCGTCTTGGCCAGGTGGCAGGCCTGCTCCGGAGCATTCTGGATCTCGTAGTAGAAAACGGAGTAGTTAAGTGCCAGGCCAAGCCTGATGGGGTGGGTCGGCTGCATGTGCTCCTTGCTGATCTCATGAGCTTCGCTATAGGCTTTCTCCGAAGACTCCACCACGGTCGCCCTCTTCTCACCAGTAGCCACTTCGGCCAGGTAGCGGTAATAGTCCCCTTTCATCTTCAGGTAGAAGACTTTGCTCTCATACTGCGTCTCGCTGCAGTTCTTGATCAGGTAGTTGTCTAGCAGGCTCAGCACATCCTGGCACACGGCTTCCAACTCCTTCTCTATTTTCTCACGGTAGGCCCGTACCATTTCTATCTTCTTCTCGTTTCCATCAGCGGATGTCTTCTGCTCAATGCTGCTAATGACTCGCCAAGAAGAGCGCCGTGCCCCCACCACGTTTTTATAGGCGACGGACAAGAGATTCCTCTCTTCGTTGGACAGAGGCTCGTTCAGTTCTGTCACCTGTATCGAGAGAGAAAGAAAGAGGAGAAAGACTCGGGTTAAGTAGTGGTCACTTGCCATTCCTGTCATCTCTTAGCATTCGGGTGCTCCCACGTGTCTCTGGAAGAACAGAGCCGGCTTCTGAAATCCCAATCTCTCATCAGACATTCAGTGTCATCCTAGGGAGAGAAACCAGGCTGCAGTCCAGAGCCCCTGCAAAAGGGGTAGCTCGAGTTGTATTCAAGGTACTCTCCAACTCCTAGAAGATGAGTATTTCCAGACCAGAAAAATCCGTTAGGAACAAGATGCATTTCATCTGCAAAAATAAGTGTCAGACTTCCAGAAGCAGAAGGGAGGGACAGAGTCAAAGCACGAGTGTGTGGATATTCTAGAGTTACAAGCAAGCTGAACGGATTAACAATACGGAAAATTCATCTGCAGCGTGTTCATCTTTTCCGTTTCCCATGAGCACAGTACATGCTTTTGAGATGCCTAAAGAATACGCTAGATATTAAAATTATAGCTGCCTTAAGGCATCTATGGAGATAAGGAATTTAAAAGCTCACGTGGTAAGAGTATATTCTTCCCACACAGCATTTTCTCATTGAAGGTAAGAGTGCTAATGCACGGTGTCGCTGGTACCTGCCTCACGCAACATGGCAATTCAGTCATTACGGCACCAACAGAGAGATTAAGGAGGTGACGGAGCATGGAGCCATTTCACAAGGAGGCTGCCAGGTGTCGTCCTGGCCGATTCCATTACCGGGAAGCATCATGCTTGATGCGCTGGTTTCATTCCAGGTCCCACAGATCCATCGCGGGTCGGAGCTGCCTGGAGCGGCACCCCCGAGGTCGGCACCTCACCGCAGGGGCTCAGGCAGCTTGGTGAGCAGCTCGCAGCTCACGGCGCCTTCACGCCGTGTGCTGCACGGAGCAGCTTTGGAGCGGCTCTTTCCTCCTCTCCTGGGGTGCTTCAGCTGCGCCAGGCGTGAGCGGCCAGCCTGCTCCATGCAGCTGCTTAATTCTGTTATATCTGCACCACCCGACTAACGAGGGCTCCAACTGCTCCTCAGGTACTTTGAGCCTGGGTACCAGTAATAGCCCGCAGGGAGCTAGTGCACCCCTGGCCAAAGAACATACCCACCCCGGCCATGCACATCCGTCCTCCAGCTGGCGCCTCCCCTGGGTGCTCCCTGCGTGACACGAGTAACAGAGCAGATCTGGCAGGATCCTGTAGCACTCCCCTGTGCAGTCACAAGATTAGATAATGGTTGGGCCCAGAAAGGTTTCTGCAAATACTGAGTCATTTCACAAGCATTTGCTTTGGGCCTTGACACCGCATTCATGACGGCCATGGGCTCCTGGTTTAGGATGTTTCAGCCCAGAATCTCATCTGAGGGTTTTAGTAAGTGAGCTGGGCATGACCGCCTTCTGTATCAAGAGTAAGAGACAGCTGAGGGAGCAGAGACAGGCGCGGTACGTTAAAACGGGTAGGGTCTCCTGTGCCATCAGCAGGCCCCACCGACACAGGACAAGGTGCAGGGGACAAGGCAGCCCCAGCTCCCACGCTCCAAGGCAAGGAGGGTGCGCAGCACCCAGGCCATCAAACAGCTCTCGGGGCCAAGTCACTAACCTGGTCCCCGCTGCCCCCAGGGCGGCAGCAGCCACGCAGCCCCGGCTTTGGCGCAGACGCCGTGGACGGGCACGTGGCAGCGCCTTAGCCCTGTGCACAGCCACGGCCGTGCCAGGCTGCTCTCCGCTTTAACCTGAAATAATAACTGGCAAGAGCTGAAGGCTCTGCGGGAGTTCACAGCCACCCTCAGCACCACAGAAATCCCTCCTTCCCCTCCTTCGATACAGGGCAGAAATATCTATCCAACCTGCAAACTGTGTAGCGCTCAGTACAGGACTGCAATGACCATTTATATTCTGATTTCAGGCTGCCTCGTACCATAGGTTTGGAGGACTCTGGCTGTCCGTTTCTGTAGGACTTAATGATTGCATTCATTCTGCCGTTCAGCTCAATGACATCTGCCCAAACTGATTAAAGATCCTGCAGCTTGAAGCCATTTTTGGAAGACACACGATATTTTTGAATTTTTTGAATTTTTGAAAGAGCACAGTAAGGTGCCTCCCTGCCCTAGAGGTTCTGGGTTGTCCATCCCAGGAGATAATAAAAACTTGGCTGCACAAGCGCCAGAGCAACATGATCTAGGCAGCCTTCCTTTGAGTAGAGGAGTTGGACTACAGACCTCCAGAAACCCTCTCCAACCTCAAGTATTTTCTTACCTCCTGGCTCAAATTCAAGAGTGTCTGGCAGAAGCCACATTGAAAACTAAACTACAACAGCAGCAAGGCATTCACTGATTCCGACAGTTTTCTGTCTTGACACCAATTGTGAAGGTTCATAACCAAATGAGGTCTTGCTTTTAGCAAGAGCTTCTCTTGCTATCAGAGTGGGCAGGGATACTTTAAAGCTATTCCAAAATCAAGTTTGCTGTTATTTATCATGGTAAAAAGTGTACCTTAAAAGTAGAATTATTTCCCCTCACCAGAAGAATCTGGCAGGAGGACAACATTTATTAAAACTACAGGGAGCTTAGCAGGATTAACTTGCCATAAACATTTTAAACTAGAAGCTATTAAGGATTATGAAAGAAGGTTGCCTGTCAAAATCCTTTCAGCAAACTGGCTGACAGATGGAACATACACACCTGTGCGGAAGCAAAGATTCCTCCCACGAGCTCACTGGGAACCTACCAAAGCACCGAGGAAACCTAGTTAATTCCATGACTCCTTTCTAACTGTCCCTGGGTTCTCAGAAAAATAGAGGACTGCGGTGATGCCTGGAAGAGAAGTGTGAAGTTGGATCACAGAAGGAGGCAGGGAGAGTGTCCCTCAACACCACGAATGGCAAGGGAAGATCTACAACCCCCCATCTATTTCAGTTTACAATTCAACCAAGAAAGAAAAGCCATCCAGCACCTGCATTCCCAGCAGGAAGTTAAGAGAAAATGTAAGATGAGCAGGACAGTAGACAGAATACGTTTAGGTGCCCTAATTAGAGAACCACTGATCAACCTGCCTTTGAGAATGGCCATTGCCACATCTCAGTCTGCTCCGAGCTTGCCTGCCCCATGCCCGTGCTGCAGCTGAGAGCTGTTACCTGCTCTGCTGTCTCCCTGCTCTGCATGCGGTCCCCAGAGGGAGGATGTGCTGGTGGCATCAGCTGGGGCAAGTCTGGCACCTTCTGAGCGGCCACGCAGCACTCCGACGTGGCTTCCACGGCCCAGCGGCGCTGCTTCAGCCACGACGGGCTCCGTCGGGGCTCAGCTCCAGGACAGGAGAGCCCCAGAGAGCGCCGCAGCCATTCGCCAGGTGAACGAGGGTCTGCGCCTTCACCGTAATCCTGCTGGTCAACCAGACGCTGCTTTTTTTCCCGCACGCAGCAGGAAATCAAGACAAGAGCAGTTTCAATCATGTCAGAGGCTAAAGAGCAGGCTCCAATATACTTAATTTATAGCACTGCATGAAGCAGATGCCTCTGATGCGACATCGGTAAGGCAATATCCTGCATCAAGCCTGGCTCATATTGCAGAGGTCACATTCCAAGCCCTTTCAGTGAATTTTTGCTATTGCTTCCAGCATCAGCATCAATATTGCTGGAACTTCGATCTTATTAACCCAGATCCTGGAGGTAGGGTCTAACCCTCCCCAAGGAGGGCAACACCCTCACGGAACAGACCAACCCTCCAAGGAACAGACCATCTGATGACACTCCCAAATCAAGACCTAAAATAAAAGCCAGCTACATCCTCACAGTCACAACAACCTCAGTCAGGGTTGCCCACCTCAAAAACAAGAGGAAAAATGCTCTGTTGTGACAAGCACCACTGGAAAGCCAAGGTGCAGACATCATTTTGGCCAGTCTTCCATGCCCGCAGCAGAATGGCAATGGGCAGAGCCATCAACACAAGTCACCTCAGAGCAGAAAGTTGCTCTTCCAGAATAACCTTCCATTTAAGGCTCACGCACTGACATGTTCTTTTTGTTCCCCATTTCTGTATGGCACAACATGATCAACCCATTTGCTGCAAAACCTTCATGGAGTTGAAGAAAGCTCAAGTTTCACTGAGTAAGAGCAGGTTCTCACCCAGTAAGGGCTAAGGAAAAGCAGAGAAGTAAGTATCAGTGTCCCAGCTTCTCAGTCTAACTGCAGCATCTCTGTTGCACAACAGCACCATTACATGCAGCTAGAGACTTGGAATATCGAAGAAATCACAATCTGGCAGTCAAAGGGCTTGGCAGAAACAGGAAGCCAGGAGCTTCTGGCTGCAAGTCTACCCACTCCCTGGGAAACTCAGCCATTTCGGAGCTCTTCTTCCCTGGTTGAGAGGCCTGCCTTTGAAAAGCAGAACTTGAAGCGCAGATCTCAGTAACCTTCAAGCCCCATTTCACCCATTTCACCCTTGCAGATCAACAAGGTAGGGTGGGCTGGAGATATGTGCATTGGAGATGGAGTCAAGCCTTGCATGCACTATAAAAAGCCAAATGCAAAGAGCTGCTCCACACTCTCCTGTAGCTGGAAACTTAATAAATGCAAATCTTTTAGTCATTTTAGAAAAAAGGACACTTTCACCTTCCTTTCTACTTCCTCCCACAAAACAAACCCAGCCTGCAAGACCAGCCACAAGACTAGCTCTTTATTTATGCAGAACAGCAGTCGATATCTGCTGTGGTGCCTCTAATTTCCACGCAAGTCTGCAAGTGAGACCTGTGTCTGCAAGAGCTTCCCCCATGCTCCCTGCAGCACATCAAACACATGTCAGCAGTCACGCTCTTTGCGCACTGCAGGCGGGCTGGGCTCAGCAACCACAAGCTCTGCGCAAGGGCAGGTGTAGAGGATGAAGACACCTCGCCAGGGACTGCAGCTCTGTGCAGACCTTGGGGTGGCTCTGTCGATGCTGTTGGGCTTGTGCTTGGAGTCACCCTCCATTACCAAGTTCAAGGGTGCTGCAAGCTCCAGCCTCACTGGTTTCCACAGCCTTTGAGGGTGCAGCTTCTGAACCACCATCAAACATCCTAATGAAACAGAATTAATGCAATGGTTCCCCTCAGACAAAAACTCCTGTAGGTTTAGGGTTTCTACTGCTTGGGAGTCCAGAGACCTGCATGCCTTTAAAGCCCTCTGATTTGTAAAAAACAAAAACAAAAACACCCCCCTCTAACTTCAGAGACAGTTAAACCACAGAGAAGGTTCTCCCGATTTCTACATTAGAACTGTGAACTCTGACTCAGCGCTACATCCAAACCCTGGCAAACTCCCAGTGTGCTCAAATATCGCACTGCAGCCAGTAGAAGGTTCAGCCCTGCACTGAAAAGTCAGGGAGCAGGCAAAACTTCTGCCTGCAGCTGATCTCAAGGTCCATTCTCTCCAAAAGCCCAAGGGTTGGTCCTCCTCCATCTTCTTTCCAGAAACGTCCTAATTTACAGGTTTCCTTGGGATCTATGGGGAGGTTCACTGTCAGACAAGCCTTTCAGTGGCTGCTTAGGAAGCTTATTCCAGGACTCTTTACCCTGCATTTCTTACCTTGCAGCACTGCAAGCCTGAACTAAACATTTTTAGGTGAATGTTGACTCTTTGGGTACAGAGTAGCTGTCACGGAGATCTGTTGAGATTTAGCTCTGCCTGTATAACCCCAAATAGAGCAATTTTCACTCTGTTTTTCGAACAAAGTGCCCTCATCCACCCATTTATGGCTGTTGCCTAGCTTTGATGCCTTATCTGAAAGCACAAGAGCAGCAGCTAAACACACCCAGAGACTCTTCTCCTGGGAAGACCATCAACATTTGACAGTTCAATTGTATTTGTAAGCCTCAATATTTTTGCTTTTTGGATCACCAAGAAGGGATCTTGAATTCCTGAAGATGCTGTTTAGATACCCAAAAAAGAACCCACCTTTCCTGAAGGCAAATACAACCATGAGAACTTTCAAATGTCCACAACATGTCCATACTCTTCGCAGGGTGGTCACCCATTACTGTGACGAGTAGCCCTGCACGAGGTTAATTTACGATCTGATATTCCATACAATCAGTGAGATCAGCATACATCCATTAGCAGTTCCTTTGCTTCCTAGGCCACTCAAACTCAATCTTTGTTCAGAAGAGCTGGCCACTTGCAAGTCCAGCTTTCTGTTGCTCTCCTGCTTGGGGCTAAGGAGGAAGAATGATGCCCTAGGACAAGTTTTGAACACAGCCAGAGCTCGTCCTCTAGCAGGAGAAACCACCATTTCACTCTGAGCATTTGAGTCTTCACTATTCTATCTATGGTTTCTGTTCCACATAATTAAGTATATTGCCTTTCAACAGAAACTCGGGTAATTGCCTTGCTTTCCCTCATATGCAATCTGCTAGTCATGCGGAGTCTGCCCTTTTCGGTTTCATTTCTTAAAAAGCACCTGTGCTTTTGGAACAATGCAGAGGACCTGCTACTGAAAGCCTGTCTTTGTCTGAAGCCACCAGCAATGTGAGCAACCAGTGAGGAACACACAACTGTGAAACAAGCCGTCTTATGAAACTATCACGGCATTAGGAGAAGATCACAGCCAAAAGGGTTATCCTCTCTTGACACAAAGTAGGTACATCAAACTAGATCTAAATTAGAGAAACCTTCTCATATTTCATTGGCTCTTCTCCATCTTTGTTTTCCTCCTTCCACTAGTATTATATTTATATAATTAACGTGGTACCATTTCTGTCCTTGCCAACCTCTTCCCTTTACTGTTCCCTGTGCTCATGTTTTATCTGAGTGCTACTAGCGGAATTTTAAGTTACAGATTGGACCCTTCTCTTGTCTCAGCCAGAAAAGCACAGGAAGACTGTGGCCAGAAGTTAGTTCCCCACTGCTGTCCTGTTTGACTGTTTCAGTATGAACAATATTATTCTAGTTCCTAATTTTAAGTTCATAGAGGCTACTTTCATCACAAGACAATAGTCAGTAGCTGGAAAATGCTGAAGGCTCATGTAGTAATAGATGGTTCTGCCATTAAGCTTCAAATTGCTCACAGCAAAATCAAGGAGCAATGTCTGCAAAGTAAGACTGCATTACTGGTAGCATAACTGGATCTTAGAGGCTATGTAGACACTCCAGACACTGATTAGGATTTCTGCATGCTTCTACAGCTGTCAGCGAGCTTTCATCACATCCCACAGCCTTTATTATTTAAGGCAACTTTGAACCACCTGGGACAAAGTCTTCAAATTAAAAAAAAAAAAAAGACATTAAAACCAAGAGCTCATTTATTTCATTGACCTCTGTAGCTTATTAACTACTTAAGCCCATGTGAACTTCATCATACCACATACAAGTTTGATCAGTTTTTGGAGCCTGGAGATTTACTTCAGTTTCAGTCTTGTTCTGATGGATTCAAGTTAGAGAAAGCGCAGTTGCAACAGCATAAAGTCATTCCTGCCTCAAGTCTGTCACGTTCTGCATGTGGAAGGAAGGTCATAAGGGACCTGAGGAGAGAAAGTTAGTCACCAAAGCAGAGCTCTAAGCTGTTCCTTTACTGCATGTACCTTCCTTATCTACAGTGCTGCAGTCTCAGCATTTGGTCTAACCGTTCAAGCAACAGAAGCCCTGGATCTCACCGACCTGCCCATCAGCTTCTTCTGTAGCTGTTGAGATAAGGCAAGTGTAAGGGGGCAGCCATCTGGCTCTCAAAGGCAGTTTCCAGGTACGTTACTAGACCTTGCAATCCAACATGGCTATTGACTTGAGAGAGGATAACCCAGACTTCAAAGTAGCTCAGAGGAGTAACCCAAACTTCGCAGCATGGTCACTTGTACACATTTCAAGTTTATCTGTGTAAAGCTGTGAACTACTTCTGAATTAGCATTCCAGCCTAATTCCAGTGAGTTCTTTCTATAGCTAGTATCTGTTTTTTGAGTCATTAAGAAATTTAAGCCCGAGTTCTTCTCATAGTTTGGATTCCTTATCAACACCCCAATTCTTACTAGCCTCACCAAAAGGACAGCCCGTTAAACAAGATCAAAACTGGTTTGTAGGACAAACTCTTTCGCTGTCTTGCTGCCACTAGGCACCTTGCACTCATTTAGTGAAAACTCCTGGGAAAAATACGTGATCTCTGTTGGTCTAGTACCCTCCTGCCAGCAGACAGAGAGAGCAGCAAATGGAGCTCTATCAGTGTGAGCAGTTAAAAGGTCTGTCACTCAGGGCTCATCACACTGTCTCTGGCAGATGGGGTACCAGCACCTCTGCCTGCTAACTACAAAGGAACAGAAGGGACGTCAAGTTATTCTTTCCCCAGGATACAGCAGGCTGGCAAGCAACATCTGCCCACTTTTGCATTTCTGCAAGCACCTTAACAGCAGGCCAAGATCAGCTCCCTGCTCTATCACTCAGCAGCGTGGGGAACTCTTCCATGTAAGGTTACTGAGCGTGTTCCCTGCTAAGCAGCCTTTGCTATAAGCTTTCTGCAAAGTGTGTGCGGTGTGTCAGGCCGTTCTGCTGCCACAGGCACTTGGATATGGACTTGGAGAATGACCAAAGTTTTCAGAGCTCAGAATAGATTCTTTTAAAATGAGAATCCCAATTAAGTGGCTTCTAGAGGCTTTTATGAGCTGCGTGAAGAAACTTCAAAGTGCCAGTTTAAAAGCTCTTTAACAATGACTGCTGCTCTTTCCTCCACAGTATTTCAACATAGGTTTAGATACTTCATGTATTTTCCATTCAAGCATTATTCTTCAGAAATTTAATCCACTTACAGTCTTCTAAACTGAAGAAACTAAGCACAGAGCCCATCACTGGCCACTTATAGTCTTTAGACTCAATCAGCACTGGGAAAGACTCACTGTTTTTCTAATCTGAGGTAAAATAATAAAAAACAAGATGGACTCCTGCTACTCTAGTCATACAAGCGAAGACAATCCAATAAATGAATCAAGTTTCATGAGAAAAAGGTGTTTAGTGCTACTAGGGGTATTACCTACTTAAAGATTTACCTCACAGCTTCCAAGAGTACTAATCTGGCACAGATATTAGGAGTTTCCCTTCTCCAATCCCACTGCTAAGTAGTAAGTATCCTACTACCAGGTCATTAAATCCTTCCTGGAGCTTCAAGTAAGCAGACCAATGCGAGAAGCTTGTCCTTAATCAGGACCTCAAAAATGACAGTGTGATGCTGTACCCATGAACGCTATTCGCATGGACCAAGTAGAGAGAAGAGAGCAAATGCCCCAGGCAGGTTATCTGAAGTAAGGCTGAGAGCAGCTTCTTGTTGCTTGAAGTTTCGATCCCTGCAGCTCCTTCTCTGCTTCCTTGGGTCTGCAGTGCCTGCCCAGCACTGCCAGACTGTGCACATCTGGATGATCCACGCGAGTCTGCTCAAACAGGGCAAAAGAGGCCATTTTTGGCTTCTCACATCACATATTCCTGCTAGGAAAATCCATCATACTGCTGCAGTCTGCAAGTGGCCACCATAGCAACATGAAATGGGAGATGTTTTCCACCACCTAAACAACTCCCTGTAGCTACTGATTAAGCTTTTAACTGTTTTGTTCTGTTACCTCAAACGCTTTGGGAAAGTTTGCTCACTGTACGTCAAGGAAAGGCTCTGGCAGTGTAAATAAATAAATAAACATAAACCCACCATGCATGACTTTTTCGCTGGGTCTCTTAGTCTGCAGAACTGGCAGATCCTTTCAGAGTCTGAAAGGTGTTGTACTATATTAAAAAGTCTTCCAGAAAGCCCAAGCAGCCAAGTGGACTCCAGCATGCCAACTCCACAACAGGTTTAATTTCCACTTTGGTGACCAAGGTGATTATCCCTCCAGTTGCAATTACCCTCCCACTGCTTCAGGAAGCTCAGGCTTGACCTTGCACACCTCTAGTGAAGACAGTTTTCTGAAATGAACTCGTAGAACAGAAATTTAAGTTTTTACTAGGAACATCCTAAAGCTCTGCATCTAATTTCATAGTTATTGCTCCGAGAAGAGTCAGTTTACTGTTCTAGATCTGAGAGCAGATTTAACTACCCTTGCCTGGTTCCAGCCGTCTCTTCCCAGCCCTCATTTGATCTCTGTTCACCCCAGGAACAGAGCCCTTCAGGCACCGCCAAATGCAAGACACCAACAAATGCAAGCAGCCAAACTCCCAACTCCAACACAATGAAAAATTCATCACATGTAACAAAGCCCAACAGCATGAAAAGGCAAAGCTCCTATGACTTCCTTAGCTTGGTGTAAATCAAAGGCTGTTAATCTTCCCCAGGTTCTCATTCACTGCTGAACACTAAGCGTTAGTCTTTCACAAGCACAGATCCCTTACAGCAGTTTCGTGGGTATCTGTTAGCATACAGCACAGCAACTGCTTTTCCAACTACTATTAATAAACTTTCTGCTGCAGAGAACCACAACTGTGCAAACAGCAACATGTCCCTCAGCAACTGAGTTAACTCTGAAGCTGAGATTCCTCACTGGCCTTTTCCTAGAGCCTTGTTGAAGATGCCTTAAACCTAAATTATAAGCATAGTGACAAGCCAAATAGCTTTGCCTGATACATAAGCACAGACACCAAGCCAGTTAACCCATTGACTAAGATCAGAGGGACGTTGCAAGCAATTAAGGCGTGTTTTGTACTTTGAGTTTTTGCAGACTTGGCACGTTCAAGTGCAAAAGTCTCAAAAACCCAGACTGACTCAGTTCTAACCAACATCTCCTTTGCACAAGAAAAACATTAAGTATTCTCATTCCTAACCTGTGGATCCTCCTAAAGGAATCTCAAGTCATCAGTGACATGTTCTCTAGTTACTCTCTACCGCTATTAACTAACACTCTCCCTTTGGTCACTACATCAGTTTTTGGATCAGTATCAGGTTTGTTTAATACCTAACCGAGCATGTGCTGCGTCATTCCCAAGACGTGACTAAGCCTGTTTGACACAGAACAAACTATCACCTCCTCTCCCTACTGACTTTTTAATCTTCCTTTATACCCTGCAGCTGCTTCACATCACCTGCTCAATAGATTTTTGGGGGCTGTAGCTGAACTGTCATTGCTACATTTTCAGCTACGTGATCTCACCATGTTCTCAGCCTCAGAGCACTCCTGTGCCTACTTGCAAAGCAGGTTCCAGTCTACCTAGGACTGAGCCAGCACACAGCAACTGCACGTCTAAGTAGCATTTCATTATCTGCTTAATAAAATACTAAAAAATAAATTAAGATTCAGGGGAAGTTCATACCAAAACGGGTTGACAGAGGGTCTTTTTTGTTTGTTTTTTAACATGAAGTACATGAAAGCGTTATTCCAAGAGCCTGCCTTGTCAGTGTCTCCTGAATCCCTGGAGCTGCTGCTCACATGGCTTTTCCCTTCTGTTTCCAGAATATACTGTGTGAGTGTTTCCAGACTCCACCTAGCAATCCTCAATACGACAGAAAATATGACTGGATGATACTGCAACTGCAGCGAGATGCCTATGTCGGTATCAAGCCCTGCACTCCATCAACCCCAACTGGTAAGAGAACAACAGCCTCCCAAGATCGAGCCTGCCAAAGGCTGCAGTGTGCAATGCACAGGGCTGCAGAGAAGGAACAGCTTAAACTTGTTGTCACGGAGTCCTCGGACAAGCTGGAAAGAGCCAGGCTGCTCCTGAACTCCTCCCCCAAGGCAGGCCTCCCACTTGAGGAATCCTGTGATGACACTGGCTCTGTGCTGGAATGGCAGCAATGCACAGTGCTGTAGGGTGGGAATCCAGAGTCTTGACATCTGGATTCTGGAGACAGGAGTCAGGCCTTTTACTTAAAGCAATGTAGAGACTAGAGCGAAAGTCCTTTTTGCTACCATTTTCCTTGGTTTTAAAATGGGAGGAGGGACTGAGTTATATAACCTCAGCAGCCAGCTGGTTGCAGGTTTATATCCTTCCCCTATCCTGCTTGTTCAAGGCTAAGTGCAGATTTATAGTGACCCATGTGCCACTCTAGAGCTCAACTCTCTCCATTTTGGAGGAGGAGGAGAAGGAGGCAGGAGGAGCCAAGAACTGGTACCAGGAGGGGTCTGTCCCAGACTTCAGTTATGTTGGGGCACAGCCAGAAACCTACCCAGGGGACCTGAGCCAGGAGCTCTTGCAGTCTCACTTACACAACCCGAATGCTCCTTTACAACCAAGTTGTAAATGTGTGATATTTTCAAGCAGTGCAATACAAACCACGAGCTGGTTTTGGATTATAAGCAAGCCATTTTGTCTCCACAAGGGAATCACAGTTCCTCACATCCAAAAAGATGGCAAGCTTTCCAGAGGCAGGACAAACAAAGTCTGGCAAACAACAGTAAAGGCAGCACATTTTATCTGACTTCTGCCAGCATGACACTGGCCTGCAGCTATTTGAACAACATCTTGAAGCCAAGATGAAGGCTTCAAAGGTTGGAAGACAAGAACACTGCATCTTCACCAGTACATCAATAAATTCACAGCTACTTCAATTTCTTTTTAGCAGGTACTAAATATGTTTCCAAGTTATCACTTTCCAGCAAAATGACCACTGCTTGCAGAAACCGATCAAGTAAATATTTGCTACTGTTTTAATGGAATTTTTGCTTTTCAGACATAAGGTTTTAATTTGTCTACAGTCACATGAACCTAATAGGAGGGAAGGAAGGAGATTTCAGCCAAGGACAAGCTACATTACTCATCTTTCCAATAAACAACAGAAATTGGTTAATAGTTGCAATCTTCCAAAAGGGAATAAAGAAGGTCTAGATAGGAAGGCAAGGAGACCAGTTAGCATAAAAATATTCAGAATAGCTCTAGCTTCAGAAGACAGAGGAGGGGAGAAAGAAGAAAGCAGCAATAAAAAACTCGTCTTTGAGTTGGAGAGCATTGAGGCGTAGAAGAATGCCTGGAAGCATCAAGGGTGCACTAGCTATCCAGAGATGACTACAGCCCTGAACCACAGCCCTGCTGCAGTAAAGTGGAAGACGCCTGTCTCCAATCAAGAGCCACAGAAGTGCTTGGGAGACCAGGCAAATCCTGTTTTACCTTGCTCTGTGCTGCAGTTATCACAGGTCGGGAGATGGGCAGAAAAGCAGAAAGTACCTTCAGATCTGTAGGGACCTCAACGTCGCCAATATTTAACCTACTATAGGAAGGTGCTCTCCATTCCAAATGCAGGATGTTTCAAACAATACTTCTGTACCTGCCACTGAACAATCTGGTATCTGATTAACATACAGCAAGTAGCTAGTTCTGGTCTGAATCAGTCTGACATTTCTTCCTGCTCCTTCTTGACAGACTGGTACGGGGCTTGCTGGGCAAAGGAGCGGAGCAGCACCAACAAGTCAAGCAGCACTCAACTTCCAAGGATATGTCTGAGAAGTTGAAGAAACACCTCCCTAAAAACACCTAGTTACTCGAGCACTGGCAACTGGAAAAATGAAAGCTTCTTTCTCCTCTAAACACGTACCCTTTCCCACAACCTTCTAGTCATTCATTCGCATATGGTTTACTTACCATGAAGTTGCTTAAAATGGAAGGCTGATAAGTAGAGTTGCAGAGTTGGGGTATTATACCTTGCTATGTTGGCTACAGCCAGATCTGCCACTGTTCATGGATGTTTCTCCAGGTATGAAGCGAAGACTACCACAACCTTCTCCCAGCCACAGCAGTTACCTCAACTCCTACTCTGCAAACTGAGTTCCAAGGCAGCTTTCTTCCTCAAGCGTCACAGCGAGCAGGGGATCCATTCCGAAACCTAAACTGAAGCTGCATCACCCCATTAAAAAGGTAAATGTGATGAGCACACCTTACCTTTTGGGATGTTTCTTGATGTGGAGATCTGAATATTTACTGCTTCATTCTACCCAAATCCAAGCAACTCCGCAAACCCAGACAGCCTACCTGGCATGTGCTCACCCACATTCTCTCAGAGCATTTACCAGCTCTGAAGGAGCACCAAGTCTTCAGAGATTTAGTAAACAGCTGTATTTCACAGAATCATAGAATGTTTGAGGTTGGAAGGCACCTCTGGAGATCATCTAATCCAACCCCAACGCAACTCCAAGATACCACTGGCCTTCTTGGCCAGCAGGGCACATTACTGGCTCATGGCCAGCCTGTTGTCCACTTAGACTCCCAGGTCCTTCTCTGCAGCAAGCTGCTTTCCAGAACACTGGTCAACTCAGAGATCCTCTACAGGCTGCAGGAAACTATTAGGCCATCTCCCAAGTTCAAAGCTCGGTGAGGTGAGTCTGCTTATTCCTACTCAGGAGCCATGCTGACCATGCTCCTGACCATGCTTCTAGCACAGCAGCCAGAGCAACCCAGACATGGCAGTGAAAACAGCTTTAAGTGACACAAGCCAGTAACAGCAACAAAGAGATGGCTCAGAAGAAAAAAGGAAAAAAAGGAAATGAAAAAAAAAAAAAAAAAAAAAAAAGAGGGATCCTCAAATTAAGGAAAAGTTTCCTGCTACCAGCAATAGAGAGTAAGGAAGAGGAAACTTTGCCAGCTCTCCTGAGGACAATCCAAATCCCAAAGAACATCCATAAGCAGCCCTAGGTATTGCCTTACCATAGGAAGCAGAGCAGGCAATAGGATACACTATTATCTGCACAGCCCTTACTTCTCTTGCAGGCATCATCCAGTAGGTTAATGAGAACTGGTAACGCAATGCCAAATAACATGGTCCAGTTCACAGGAAACAAGCCAAAAACACAGCATATACAATCCAGTGGTCCATAATAAAGAGTTTTTGATTCAGAAAGCACTTCTGGAATTGAAGTTCTGTTTCTGTGGTTGCCCTTAAATTTCTCTTCCTGTAATTTTTAGTAAGCCTGAGTTCACATCAGAGTGCCCTAAGAATCTATTCCAGACAGTGACTTTGAGATGAGCTGGGGAACAAGGCTGGGGGAGACAGGGCTGTCCATGCACATAATTTATTGCATGGTGTTACAACAAGATGAGTCTCCCGTGAGCCAACCATTTTTAACCATGAGCACAACCAGCTCAAGCAAACCCAACCCCCTCCCCCCTCCCCCCCCCAAGAAAAGAAAAAGGAAACATTAGGGAAAAAAAAAGAGCAAATAAACAACAACAACAAAAAACCCTATAACTCTCACTTTCAGAGCCAGTCACAATCTAAAACTTCTATTGGCCAAGGGCAAGATGTCCAAGAACTAAATGTCCAAGAACAAAATGTCTAAGGGCTCTTGGAAACAATAAAGCTCTTGGGTAATGCTCTTCATGTACCCCAGTCATTGGGAGTCTTAGAGCAGGATTCAAGAGCTATACTCTCCACTACAACCTCAAGGTCATTTTCATTTAGTTTAAAAAGAGTTATTTCTAATAAAATCCATACCTAAGTGCTACACTTGGCCAACTAAGGGAAACCCATCATGGTCCTGTAAGTCAGTGCCTTTTCCTAAAGCCTGTACATGAAGAAGTATTAAGAGCTTAAAGGAAAAAGTCTAAAAGGTTGAGCTGCTGAAGACTAGCCAAGGAATATAGCAAATGTATGTACTGCCCCATTGTATTTAGGGCCAGGACATTGTGGTACCTGTCACAGTTTGAAGTGCAGATGTGCAACTCAGCTCGCATGTCCTGAAGTTGATTTTAGCAAAGGTAACACCAGACAGTCCAGGCTGTGACGTGGTACAAGGCCAGAAGGGCAGCCAAGAAGCAGCTGGTGACAATAGCCACCCCATCCCGACCCCACAGACCTCAGCAAAGGAAGCCCTGTTCACTGCTCGTGAATCACACTCTCACTCAGCTCAAACAGACCCATTTTCTCACCATGCACACAACAAAACAGCAACTGTGTGAAGCAAGAAGTAGCTCACATGGGCAGTGGCACTGCCCACAGCTCCTCAGAGGCTTTGTGCAGCTTAAGCCAAGGCCTACAGAGCAGCTCTTCACTTGCAAGGTTGCAGGGAAGCTGCTTCCCTATAATCCTGAGTTCAGCTTGCCCCACACAAGCTTGCTGGCTGCCACCTGATGAGGCTAGTGGGGGCCATGTCGTAGCCCTCACCTACTAGGAGGTCACTTTGGGCTCAGAGCCAAGCAGGCCTTGGCACATACACCACCCTCACGCAGGCCTGAGCACTTTGGAAAGGCTGAAGAGTACAGCCTACCTGCAGGGACCGGTGGCTACGATGGCATAAAGGTTGTCCCACAGGAGATGCCACAAGGTTGAAGGGCATTCAAAGCACCTGCACTAGTGGCAGCAGCAAGAACAGCAACACACACAGTAGATGCCAACGAAATCTCCACCTCGGTGCTGGAAATTGCTCCTCCGAGGCCTTCCCTAGCTCCCCTGGGAAGTGCTACTACAACAGCTTACGATCCCTGCTCTACAGCCTTGGCTCCTTCTCCATCACAGATGGCCAGCACAGCACTTCTCCAAGGGAAGCCTTTCTCTCTCACCTTTTTGTCTCTTTTCTACACCAAGAAGTGGAAAGCAGCTACTCAACTCTACTCTCTTTCCCTTTTACTCTTCAGACAGCAGGGGGATTTGCCCTTTCTGAGGGCAAGTCTGTTATCCGCATTACAGCAGACAGTTCCTGAGGGATGGACACCTTGCCAGCTTGAGGAGGTTGGCGAGGGGTTTTGGCAAAACCCATGCTATGGAAAGTCTGCAGTTCTCACACTGGCTCTCCTCCTCCACACAAAATGGTCATTCACTACATCAAAAACATGTTGCATCTAAAGCTTAGGCAACAGCAGTCTGTTTTTTGTTTGTTTGCTTGTTTTTGTTTTTTGCATTTCTAACATTTGCCCCTCCACTCACCACTGGGGCATTATCATTAATCCTCACCCACGACACCATCTTTAACACGAGGGTAATTTCCCACAGTTGGGAAGTGGCCGGGTGGTCCCCACAAACGGGGCCTGTAGGTGAGCCCAAGGAGGCTGCCATATGGTCCCAATCCTCCTGAGTACATTGGTGCACTTTAATAACCTGCCTAGGCAACTTATTCCTTGTAAACGTCATTCGGATACCTGAGCAAGTAAGATGGCTGCTCCCTGCTTCACAGCCCAAGGAAAGCCTGCTGGACAGCGCCCGAAAAAGGCTTTAACAAGGATGCAGGACCTATGAGCGGCACCTTCAGAGATGTTGATTTTTGCAGGTTATCACTAATGAGTGCAGCAAAGCCCAAGCCAGAACCTTTTGGGAACAAGCAGCACCCGCACCAGGCCAGCAACACATGATCCTAATGCTCGAGGGGGGATACGTCTCCCCAGGCTGCACGCAGCCCAGGAGCTTGGCACGACTCCACCTCCAAAAAGCCTCCACGGCCGCTCCGCAGCTAATGGATATTGATCTGGAGCCCTGGCGTGAGCAGCTGGGTCAGACTGAAAACTTGAGTGGGGCTGAAGCCAAAACAGCAGCTCGCTTCGGTGCCTGCCATTAGGGCAGCACAGAAGCACTGCAGGGGGGAGATAGGAAGAAAAGCCCTGGCGCTGCTCGGGCACGAGGCAGGCTGCGATGGCAAGATCTCCGAGTGACTCCAACACTTCTTAGGGCAGGTTTTATCCCCCTGCAGACAGGACCAAGGTGGAGACACTCAACGGACACAACCAAGGTCATACAGACGCACATTAATGGGGATAGAACGACAGGTTCAGTCCTGTCTGCAGAGATGCCACATCACCCTTGACAGGCAGCTTCACCTTTTGTTCTCTCCAGAAAACACAGAGAACTGTGTTTTGTGTTTTACTGAGACATCTCAGTAACCCCATCAAATTCAGCAACTCCAGGAATAAGCCCAATTCTGCAGTAGCAGTTATTCTGCTTGCCTGCACCAATTAAGGACACTAGTGCTAACGCAGCAAGGAAGAAACAAATACTCGTTACACATATTATCACTTAAAGGAACTATTTTGATCCAACGTATCACTCTAAGGAGAAGCAATCTGTAGACGTTAAATTAGAAAGGCAGTTAGATCATTTCCATTTTAATTCATTAGAAACAGGCATTTGACAAAAGGTTCCTGGGCAAATAGAGGTGAGGCTTCCTGAATGTGCAACTGGATGCTGTGTCACAACCCTTAAAATGTAAGGGAGCAACTGCAAAGCTCTTTTGTGCATTAGCTACCACTCTTGACTTTATTTTTTTTTTGGAGGCAAAGAAGGGGAAGGGAAAGTTCAGGGTTTCTCAACATTTTGTGCAGAAAAGGGAAGGGAACAGGCAAAGAGTTAACCGCAGGTGATAGAAGGTGAACCTCTGGTGCCTGTACCTTCTGGAAAAGAGGATCCGGTCAGACAGGAGCACTTCTGCATTACCTAGGCTGGATGCAGCCTGCGTGCTCTCTGCTACCACCTGGGTGCATTGCAGATTGTACCAGTGCATATGACATCACTAGCGTTGCCACGGAAATGAGTGCGAGGTCACAAGCCTCCCGCACAACTGGAACTGGGGGATGGGCTCTGGAGAGGACAGTGTCAGGCATAAGCGAGTGTGACATGCCCATTACCGTGGGCCTGAGCCATGGTTTAAGCAGCATTCTGCAGAAATTAAGAACAAAGCTCTGCCTTTTGTTTGCGGCAGCAAGAGGCATTAGCACTCCCACTGTGAATCATTTTCTTATGGCTAAACTGCATGAAAACTGATAAGCAGTGTTAGCCTGGGTTACTGTTTCACCAGGAGCAGCGAGGACTAAAAGGAAGAAAAAAATATGTTTTTTTATATATATACATATTATATAGATATAAATAAGTTTCCAATGCAGTAAATATAGATCCACCATAAGGAGGCTAGTGAAATTCACGCAACAGAAATATTGCAACAAGATTGTGTGTTAAGTCTCAAGCATATCACTGCTGGATTTGTAATAATGGCTAAATTCTCCCTAGGAAATAAGATGTGGCAACTGCATACATTGCAAGTATTATTTAAAAATGAAGAGATGCTGTTCCGTTATCAGAAAATGGCATAAAATCCATAGTGCAGCAGAGGAATAGCCCAGTCATTTTAATATGATATTATCTTGTTCTTATTATCCATATTTTATTCCTTGATAAGACATCTCCTCCCTCCCCGTTCTCAGGCTGTGACAGTTTTGCCTGTTTGATAAATGCAAGGTTATTGACAAAATGGTGCAATATAGCCAAACAGGGCTGCATCCAAGACAGACTGCGACATTCCTAGATCAGCATTCACTTTTCATCAGCAAGGGAGGACACCCCAGCTCCTCTTAAAGGTTCAGACCTGACTAAGAAGACAAACATAAAGAACAGTTTTCCCCTTTAAAGCACCCCCTCCCTCCCTCCACCCAGTCTAGCCTCTCTGCAATATGACAAATGCAGAATCTTCTGGAATGACTTGATCCTGCCTCCCACGATTGCTTTGTTTGCAAGATCAGATCAGAGATATGTTTTTTTACTTCTTATATTGTCAAAATGTCAGTATTGAAGAGGAGCGTTCAGTGTCACAAATCAGATCAGCCTGCTATATGCAGAGTCTTTATTTTAAGAGCGTGAAATGAATACAACATGACTCAATTCATAAATCTTGGAACAAGTGCAGTAAAAATAAGAGCTCTGGCAGCTAAAGGCGACGATCTTTGGGGTTACGAGCGCGCGAGCCTTGTGGACCCGTGGCAGACGGCGCACGGGAAGGGATGCGCGGGGCGGCATTTTGGCTGCGGGGAGAGGCGGGCACGCGGACCCCTGGCATGCGGGCCCTCCGTAGGCTCCCCCCAAGTGCCTGGGAGCCCCTCAGCAGGTTTGGGGTGGGCTGTGGAGGAGACAGCGGGGAGCCCCATGCCCCAAGGGCAGCTCCGGCGCTGTCCGGGCAGGCGCAAGGACGAGGGACGGGGGCATGCAGAGGATGCATGCGGGGGGCCTGGGCGCAGGGGACAGGACAAGGGATGGGCACAGGATGCACGAGGAGGTGCGGGGGTTCCTTAGGGCTGGGGGAAGGATAGTGGCATGAAGGGGGCAGCGCAGGGGGGGATAGATTTGGGGAAGAACAAGAGACAGGGACACTGCAAAGAATGCAGGGGGAACCATAGGTCTGTGGATGCAATAAGGCTTCTAGGGGATGGCAAGGGAAAAAGCAAAGCAGAGGGAATGGGGCACAGCAAACGCTGTGGGGGCCATAACGGGGTGGGGGGGAGGCACAGGGAGAGGGGAGCACTAAGAACGCAGCAGGAAGAGGAAAAAGGATGAGACACAGCCAGAAAAAGGCAGGCTCGGGGGTTCCTGGGGTGGGGAGAAGGGATGGGGCTGAGCAGAGGATGAGGAGAGGGGAGAGAGGGTCGGGGAGGGGGCTCAGCAGAGGATGCGGGGGGCATTGGGGCAAAAAACAGGACGGGAAAGGGCGGAGGGCAGAAGGAGCGGCAGGGCGAGGGCCGGGGCGGCGGCAGCGCGGAGAGGCCCCCAGCCCGGACCGACGGGGAAGGCAGGGGGGCTCCCCGCTGCCTCACACTGCGGCACCGCGGGAGGCGGGGTGGGGGCGGGCGCCACGCACCCCCTGCAGCCCCCGGGCCGGGCGGTGGCGGCGACCTGGCGGGGGAACAGGGACACGCGGGGACTCACGTTCTTCATGGCGGCCGCCATGTCGTCGTATCGCTCGGCTTGCTCGGCCAGCCGGGCCTTCTGCACCAGCTGCTCGCGGTCCACCATGTTCGCGGGGCCGGGGGAGGGCGCGGAGGCTGCGGTCGGGCGGCGGTGGCGCTCGGGCGGTGGCAGCGGCGGCTCGTGTCGCTGCGGCGGCGGCGGCTGCACCCGGTGCTGTGCGCGCGCCGCGGGCCACCACAACCCCCCTGCGGCGCCGCCCCGCCCCGCCCCGCCCCAACCACCTCC
>JAYECN010287289.1:0-24617 GCA_035222435.1 Microcambeva ribeirae
CCCCGCGGCCCGCCCTGCAGCATGTCGGAGGGCGAGGCCAAGCTGCCGAGCAGCGGCTCCGACCCCAAGCCCGAGCCCGCCTCGTCTGGGCCGGGCATGACCTCGGTGTCGCCGCCAGTGACTTCGGCGGCGCCTCCAGAGGAGGAAGAGGAGGAAGAAGAGAGCGAGGATGAGTCCGAGATCCTGGAGGAGTCGCCGTGCGGCCGCTGGCAGAAGCGGCGCGAGGAGGTGAGAGGAGCCCGGGCCGCGGCCTCCGCCATCCGCGGCGCTGCCCGCCCGGCTCCAGCCCAGGCGCGGGTGGCCGCGGTGCGGAGAGGGGGCCGGGGCCCCGCGCGGTGCCCCCGGCCGGTCGTGCCGGCCGCCGTGGGGAAACGCGGGGACCGTGGCCTGCGGTGCTGCCGCGCGGGGACCAGCGCGTCCGTCTGCGGCCAGACCCGCTGCGAGCGTGTCACGGCGCAGTGCAGCCGCGGGGGCAGCCCCCGCGCCGTGGGAAGGTCTCCTGTCGGCCCTGGGGTAGAGGGTCAGAGCGAGGTCTCTCCCCAGTCCCTACGTTGACTTGCCTGAACCCCACTTTGTTGGCAGGAGCCTCAGCCGTAGGAAGGTGCAGCCGGAACGTGCTCCTGGTGGGGCTGCACCTCGGGCTGTGGCGGGGGGTCTCTGTGTGCAGCTTCAGTTTACCCTGCAGGAGACGTTCTCCACGGTAATCTGAGTCTAGGGGCAGGAGCTGATTGTTTTCCTGAGGTGCCTGCTGAATCCGCATGTGGGAGAGGCTGGGGGGAAGCAGTTGTTCAGTGTGTGTCGCCTTTCCAGTACGCTTTACTTGCTGCAGATCCCTCTGACACACGAAGATTTATTTCCTTCCAGGCCTTTCTGTGCTGTCCCAGGTAAAATGATAGGTTTGATGGGTGCCAGTGTTTTCTTTGTGTTTCAGCTCCCTTGTACGTGGGCAAGCCAAGGCCCAAAGCTTGGGAAGTTCCCTGTGGTTTTGGCAGGGCTGCATCTCCGCTGGGCTGGGGGCCGACTGCGTCCCTGTGGTTAGCGAAGGAGCTTCACTCCCTGCGCAGGCAGACATGCAGCAGGAGAGGGGCTATTGATGGTCACAGAACAAACTGCTCACTGAATTGGCTACCCCAATTGGCTAACCTTGGGGTACTCCCAACCTGCCCTCTGCCCAGGTCCTGCGGCTTTCGTGCAGGAAATGTTGAGCATTTGTGTGTCTGACTGGTATGGGCTGCAGTGGCCTGCGTGTGGCATTTTTTATGTGTCCTGGCAGTGATCGCACACTTAAATCCTGCTTTGTTTCTCAGCTGTGCGTGCAAGCCTGCAGTTTGGTGAGACTGGGGCGTGCAGAGTGGTGTTTGAGTACTGTATGGGCTACCTCAGGTGCCCATGGACCACTGGAGCAGGGTCGTCCCCCTCAGCCCTTCCAGCATGGAGGCTGTTCTGAACACCAGCTGCACTTCCGGAGCGTCCTGGAGGAAAAGCACCTGTGGTGTAGAGCAGTGCCCGTGCGGAGCGCTGTTCACGTGGCCAGGCGGCCGGCACCGGCCGTCCCAGTCAGTGTATCTGTGCAGAGAAGCTCTTGTCCCCCCTTGGCAGCAGAGAGGTGCTCCTCTGCGGAAGAGGAGCATCTCTTGCGTCCCCGGTTCCTGTCCTTTGCCGCCTTCCTCGGTGCTTGTGTGTTGGGATGCCTCCCTCGGGTGCTTTGGGAGGACATTGTCCGCGCAGGCCGGGGAGGAGGCAGCGCAGGTCCCGCAGCGTGGCGACTGGGCGCCCAGCCCGCACTCTTCGCTTCTGGGCTTTGCCGTTTGCCCTTCTGGGTTTCGTTTGTTCCGGGGCTGGCGCCAGGGTAGTCGCTGTTTCCTCGGGACGCCGGTGGCCGCTCGCGTAGCGGCCCCGCAGACAGGGCTGGGGCCTGGGCCTGGGGCCTGCGTGTGGCGCAACAGCAGGGCCGCTGCTCCGGGGTTCGCCCGGGGCACCCGCGGCACCAGCGGGTGCTCGGCCCGCCGGGGCTCCTCGCAGCCCGCGGCGCTGGGAAGGG
The DNA here is from genome assembly GCA_035222435.1 of Microcambeva ribeirae. Classification (NCBI taxonomy): domain Eukaryota; kingdom Metazoa; phylum Chordata; class Actinopteri; order Siluriformes; family Trichomycteridae; genus Microcambeva; species Microcambeva ribeirae. The sequence goes on from JAYECN010287289.1 coordinate 2,042, forward strand.
CGCTCGGTTCCGGCCGGCCCGGCACGGGGACCGGGCCGGTGACCGGCGGGACTCGTGGCAGAGTGACGCCTCCGCCGGCCAATGGGAGGTGGGAAAGCGGCATGACATCACCGGCGCTCGCTCCCATAGGCTGCCGCAGCCTGTCGCCTAGCGACTGCCGCGGTTCCGCCGAGCCCCTGGCCGCGCGGGCCGACTCTTGGCGGGTCCCCGAGGAGGGCGGGCACGATGCCTCCCCCCGGGAGGCCGGACAGGATTCCCGGGAGGCCAGGCGTGCAGGCCTCCCGGGAAGGAGCGACGCTGCTGAGGCGGGCGGTGGAGCGGCCGCTCCCTCCTGGAGGCCTTCCCGGAGCTCCCTTCGTCCCCTCTCTTTGTTTGGCCGCAGTGATCCAAGTCAAACGGAGCTGAGCAGCCCTAGCGAGGCGCGGGTTTCTGGTGCACTTGGTTTTAGTGAGCACAGTGAGCTCGCTGTGCGCGGTCTGGCTCCAGAAGAAGTTAGCAGCTCCATGGAGGCTGTCTTGGGGGGAGACAAAAGGGAAGAAACTGTTTCAGTTACAAGCGCAATTGAGCTAGCGGGATTGCAAAGTCCAGCTCAAAGGGAGCGGGGGCGGGTGACCCAGCCGCGCTTCAGCTGCATCAGCCCAGTCTAAAACACGGCGGCTGATACAGCTTCGGGCCTGCTCGAGGCTCCCGTGCTTGCGCCGCGCTGTCTTGAGGTGGCTGTGCAGCTTGTTCCTGGAGACAGGGAAAGCTGCAGCATGGAGAGTATGAGTGCTGCGAAGGTTCAGAGGACTCTGCTGAAGTTCAATGCCACTGTGAAGTTCTGAAACTAAGATGCTCTTGTAACTAGGTATGGGATGAAGCATCTGCACTGTCCCCAGAGCTCATGGTGCCTTTCCTGGTAGCTGTGCCTTGGTTAAACCTTGCGGGCTGGTGTGAGAAGCTGAGGCTGCTGGGCCCTCCGCCCTCGGCTCCACGTGCTTGCGCCTGCCTTGCTGCTCTGGTCACTGTGTGTACTTCTGTCCTTACGTCCGTCTGTCTGAATCCCTCTTTCTGCTGTGTTTAGACTATGTCTGAGGAACAGGAGCTTCCTAATAGAGATAAGTTGTAGCAAAACATACATAACTCGTTTTCAGATTTCTGCCAATGCCAGGTATTAAAGCTGAAATGCCTGCTAAGCCTTGGACTTCGTGCCTCTTCTCCACAGCAGCTACACAGATCCAAAAGGAGACTGTCCCAAATACAGTTTTCGAAAAACTAATGTCCGCTGCAGCGAAATCCTCTTTTTGTGAATTTTCATCCTGTTATGACTGTGTTGGGCTTGGTGAGCCTGTGCCTCTAGGAGGGACCACCCCATGCACAGACTGGGACGTTCTTGTAGCTTGTCACCTACTTAGTAGCTGCCTCTTGACCTTTTGTGGGCAGCAAAACACTGTATGATTGCACAAGCCAGACTTTGCATTAAATACTTTGCTGACATCGAAGGTCACTTTTTTTGCCTGAGAAGCCGCTGCTGTTGGTCCTGGCTGCTGGTGCTTGGGTGTTGGGAAGCCGGGGGGGTTAATCGGGCTGTTTTAGTTTCTGTGTCAGCAGTTGAATGGCTGTGTTTAGGAGGTGCATGGCACTTGGCAAGCATGCGTGATGCTGTGTGGGTGCGACGCGGGTGCAGTGAGGAGGTCGCTGTCCGTGCTCGGCTCAGCGGGGAGCTGGCTGAACGTCGCGGGATGGGCCGGGCTGCGCTGTGCCGCAGGGATCCCCGGCCAGGGGTACATGAGCGGGTCTGCCGCTGTGCAGGAAGTGCGCTGTGCTGCTCTCCCTCCGCAGGCTCCTGCTTTCACTGCAGCTCTCCCCGAGCGCTGCCTCCATCCCCGCCAGAGCCCTGCAGAGCGGAGTGAAGCCGAGCCGGAAGGCGGAGAGGGACCAGGAGCAGAGCTGCGGTCCTGCTGTGGTGCCTCTTCCCCTCGCAGAGCCTGCGTGCAGCCGCTCGAGGCTCGCAGGAGAGCCATGCTGGCCGTGCCATGCAGTCCCACTTGCCATCCATCCTGCGGCTGGGACTTGTGCACGTGCTGGCTTCTCCTCTGGTGCAACTGGCCTTCTGCTGCGGGGTTGTTCCTGGGCTGCTGGGAGGTAGCCTGGGCTCTCACAGCCACCGGTGGCTTCCGCTGAGGGGCCTGACCTCGTGCTTGTCTAGTTTTTGTTCTGGGCTTGATGTTATTACCAGCCTTTCTGCGAGCTCAGCAGCTGGAGCACTTTTCACGATGCCCCGCTTCAGTGAATGCTGAGATTCACAGGTTCTTTTCTGTCTCAGCCCTGGAGGAAATTTGTTTTATATAAATGCATCTGTGCATGCAGTGGTGGCCATGTTCATGTATTTTTTTGACTTTATCTCTCTGGTGCTCTCTATGGTCAAGTAAACTTGATGAAACATGGTCATCCATCATGCCCTTTCCCAACCACGCCAGTGCCAGGGTGCAGGCTAAGGGTGATGAGGGTCCCTATGCCGGTGTTGGGCGTGGGCTGGGGGTGACGAGGGTCCCTGCACAGCCAGGTCTCATCTGGGGCGCAGACCTCGCAGCAGAGGCAGGTGGTGGTGCCCACGGGTACACTTGTCTTGGTGTTCGCAGCTCGCTGGCTTTCCTTGCAATTCCGGAAGGTCAGAGCAGACGTCCCTCTACCTCTGCCATGCTGCCCTTCACTCATGTCTTTCTTTGGAAGAGGATGAGATAGACAGTGCTGAGCGCTGGGTTGCTGGTCCCTAGCCAGTGACACAGCCCTTGCTGGTGGACGTGGCAGCTTGGAGGGAAGGTGAGCAGTGGGTCCCTGTGAGAGCAGCTCAGTCTGTCTGGGCGTGCAGTACTTGGTCTGCCTTGTCTATGCTCCATGTCTCTGTTGTCTTTTTGCACCTGGTGGGAGTCTTAGTTCCTTGAGCTGCTTCTCATCTGGAGCAAGTTGATACTTTTCTACCTCTGGATTTACATTTTTCCAAAGGGACAAGAGTGTGGGATACTGGTGGATGGGTTGCTTCGGTTCCCCAGTGCTGGAGTCTGGTGTTTGGCAGCTGTTGTGACTGAAAGGGAACTTGCTGTGGCAGTAAAAGATGAGCACAAGACTGTCGCTTCCTGTCCCAAATCCACGTTTCTGTCTGTGGGGAAGGTGGTGCTTGGGGTGCTCAGAGCTCTGGCAGCCGCCGGCTCTGGCAAGGAGCTGCCACACCTTCCCAGCTGATGCGGGAGGCTGTTGCCCGGTGCCCGTTGTTATGGCTTTATGTGACCCTGGGATGCGCTTGAAAGGGGAACGCGTTGCAGCCTTGGTAATGTCTCTGTCGGCCTGTTTGGGGGCTTCCTGGCGGAGACGGCAGCCGCATGGGGTGCGGCGGGGCCGGCCTTTGTGTGGGGCTCTCGTCTGCAGCCCCTTCCCGCTCGTGCGCAGCGGCTGCAGCTGGCAGCTGCTCTCAGAGACGTGTTGCTCCTGGCCTTTGTGGTGCCACCATGGGGAGCGGGCGCAGCCGGAGCTGCTGCTGCTTTTCCAGCTTTCCTGGGTGGCCGTGGCTCAGCTGCACGTGCCTGGCCTGCGGGGGCTGCTTGGCACTCACTGGAGCTGCCCGGGGCACCTGCAGGCGTCCCCATTCTGGGGATGCCGCTTGCAGCAGGCTGCATGTGGTGAGGAAGGAGCTCAAACATGATGCTTTTAATATATATATATATATATTTTTTTTTTAACTTGGGTTGGAATCTCTCCTTTTACTCCCTCTCTCTCCCTCCCTCCCTCCTCTCCTAATTGGAGACATTTCAGCAGCTTCTGCCAGGTCCTCTGCCTCAATCCATTACCAAACCTCCTGTCCTGACTGGCCTGAATTTCACTCTTGGATCTGTGTGCTTATGCACCTGTGGAATATGGTGAGCAGAAGAAATGTATCATTAAAGGGCTCCTTTTGGCACTTTCCTATCTCATGAAGAGGCAGAGTTTTGCTCTAGCTTTTTCTCTTCTGGGTTTAGGTGGCCAAGCCAGAAGGCCTGCAGGGAGTCACCGTTCTAGAAGATGAACAGGAGAGTATTTGGGATGGCTTGCAGTAAGCAGTTCAGGACATTTCTGAACCCGATGCTGTATTTGGGCTGCTGTATATGGTAGCTACAAATGCAGCTGCTTCAGTTAATTGGCTTAATCTCAATTTGCTGCCATTTTTGCTTGTGGCACTGAAAATACTGCATGGCAGTCGGCTCAGCTTTACAGCTTAATTATGTGCATGTGAGGATCGAGAGCTCCCTCTTCTTAAAATACGATGTTTGATCACTTTATTGGGCTCTTTTATAATGAGAAACATTAATTATTCTTAATTTTTCTCCATATCACGCCTGTTTTTTTTATAACCCTAACCAAGATCTGTGCTCACAAGAGTATATATTTTCTTCATGGCATTTTCCATTCCTTTCATGGAACTGTTGATAGTGACTTTTCACACCTGATAAAGCCAAGCAGTGTCTGAGCTGCAGAGCTCTCTGGCAGTGCTGGAGCCGGCATGGGCCTGTCGCTGGTCCTCCCCACTCTGCTCTGTGCACACTATGCTGTTAGCAGCACTCTGCCGCGTTCCTCGCTTCCACGGCTGGTGCTGGGAGCCAGCGCCGTGTCCATCCTGACCGTCCTCGGTGACGGGAGCTGCCTGTGCTGTGTTCTTTGTCTTGCCCTCAACGAGAGCAGTGATAATAGTGCCGTGGGCGTTGAGGCACCAGCGACTTAGTGTTACCTTCTTGATAGGCTCCTACCTGGGTGTTTGTATCTGTAGCATCTCGATTTTCTTCCCTCAAGGTTGTGTGTGTGTGTGTGGTTTTTTTTTTTTTACACCATTTGGAAGTAAGGGATGGAGAATTTATATACTAATAATGAATCTCACTATAGCTGAACTCCATCAGCTGAACTCCATTGTACTTGCTTGGAATGGTAACATGCTCATTGCATGTGCTCTTGCTCTTATTTTTCTGCCCCTCCACTAAATGCATGTGCACATTTGGCCCTTTACACTCCTGATAAACAGCTCATGTATTTGCTTCTGTTGCCCATGATGTGGATGGGAATTAGGTGGTTTCCTCATGGCATGTGAACAGCTCTCTGTTGAAAGCAACTTGTCATACCTTTATTTTAAAAACAGACATTGCTGTCCCATTGACAGAAGAGTTATCTGAAATGAATTTTAAATGCAGTCTTGCCCTAGTACATTGCTTAGCAGGCTTGCAAAGTGCTCTTGGATGGGCAGAACGGGCTGCGAGGCTGCAGCCTGCAGGGCTCTGGTGGATCAAGAGCTCCCAGTTCAGATGTCACTCCGGAGTGAAGCTGGGCTGGGTGACCTGCTCCTTCCTGGCCCAGGCCGCTCCGGGGCTGCAGTGCCACTGCGCGGGGCAGACGTCGCTCACAGCTTCCATCTGATATATCTGCTTTTAAAAAATGTCCTTTGACTTTTTCTCAAGACAGCAACTCCCCTGGATTGTTGCATGTGAAATTAGAAGTGAAAAGAAGCTCAGGCTTCAAGGGGACTTTTAAATCTGCATTTAAATAGTCAAGATTTATAAGGTTCGGTTGCATATGCAGCTTTAGTGCTTATGCATTTGTTTCTTTCTGTTTGCTTCTGTGTTGTTGGCTGGAAGAACCAGCTATTGTGCTGATGAGGGTTGGATTTTCTTTTCCATATATTTGTTGATCTGTGTATTAATTAATATAGCCATGGTCATAGCTTGGTTTCTTCCTTTCCTTGAGATTGTTATATTAGTGATTTTAATTTCTTTTTAAATTAACACCTTATATGTGTTTTAATAGTGTGAATATAACTGCCAAGGTGAGTGCTGTGGGTGTGTGCCTGAAGGGAGCTCCTGTCTGTTTTGTGGATCCCCCTTCGCTTGCAACGCACTAGAGTTCTTAGCTTGGTTCAGTTCCAGATGAACGGCACCCCTCCAAGACAACTGTGTTTACTGGTGAATGCTGTTGCTTTGCTTTCCTCCTTGTTTCAGGAGGAAATCAGTGTTCCCGCTGGGGCAGCGTATCGGCTGTTCTTGAGCTTGTGCAAATTTGGCTGAGCAGTGTTTCGCTCTTCTGCTCGAGCCGGGGCAAGTGGCCGTGGTCACTCTTCGGCATCTGCTGTATTTTGTGCCCCCGTGTGCTACTTTTTGCAAGTGTTTGGCTGGTGTACTGTCATTTCTAACCCCTGTTTCCTCAGTGTACAGCTTCGTTCTGTATTTTTAATTACCCTATTTTTTCTTGCTGTTTGACTTTTTTTTTTGTTTGTTTTTTTTCCCCTCTCTTTTCCTTCTTATCACTGCCACTTGTGGATTAGGCTGAATGTTTTATGAGATGATAGATTTTGTGAACCAGAGAACGTCTCTTCAGAAGTTGTCTTTCACTGATCAGTATCTAGATATTTGAGAGAGATGGAAAAATCTGTATTGGACAATTCTGGGATACCTTGGCTAAGAGAAATGCCTCTTTCTAGCTTTATTTCCTTATTGCTAACTTATGCCTTGAAGTAGCAGCATTTGAATCTTATATTTGTTCTTCTCTCCTTCTAATTATTTAAATCCACTTTAAATAGTTTTGAGTGTCTTTAGGTGTTGTTTGTGTAGATGAAGGGCTGCATTATTATTTTGGTTGTAAATCTGTTGTAGTGGCAGAACCTCTTCCTCTGTCTTATGTTAGAAATCATGTTAAACAGAGTCTAGTTAAACTTTTTCTGTAATAGATTTAAATCCTGGTTAGTTAATACGGGTTTCCTGGGAAAGAAGCTTTTGCTTTAAAGGGGGGTCGTTTTAAACCCCTTGCTTCTCTCCAGAGTTGTGCAATGTCTTCAGGAATACGGGGTGCCTGGTTCATGCTGGTCTTGTTCTGCTGGAGCTTTGTTCCCTCCTGGGCCCCGAGCGTGAGGTTCTCCATGTGGAATCCTTGATTCCTTTGGTCATTCTCCCCACACAGTTCATGCGCACTTTGACCTTGATGGGGGCCATTAGAGCACCAGTGAAATTCCAGAAGCCCTATTAAAATGTCCCTGAAGGTGGTTGAAGCTCGCGGCGGGTGACGTGGGCCTGGCCCGTGGGGCTGCCGCGTTCCTGCGGCCCAGCAGTGCCTGCCCCCCAGGGAAGGCACGGGAGGCAGTAGTTTGAACGCCCCTTTTTGATTTCCTCCTGCTCGGCCAGGTTTGTAGAGTGCTGTAATTTGTGCTGACCCAGCTACATCTGTTTACAATATTGCCAGAGAGCTTGTAAGCTGTGGCACTTGCATCGGTACATCGGCTGCCAGGAGCCCTTTGGGGCAGCATCTGCCACAACTGACGGGAGGGCGCGGGATGGACGCCAGGTCCTGCTTCACAAGGGCTGCGGGCCCCTTCTGCTGGGCCCACGGGAGGGCTGTGGAGCAGGATTTAGCATCCTGAACAGGATGGAATTTTCTCTTGCCTCTTCAGTTGTCTGCCTGCATTCTTTCCTCCTTACTCTTCTGCCCAAACCATTTATCACCTCTTGAAAGATTTTTACCCTCAGTGATGTCAGATGGGCTTGGTGTCCTGAGTCATACGTGATGTCTTAAAGTATTGCCTGTGAGTCATGGAAGCAGCTTGCATTTGGTAAGCCAGCCTAGGGAAGGGAGACAGAGACGCTAGGCTCAATGCACACCCACGGACTGCGTCATCGGGGCAGGTGTCGAGTAGTTGTCAATACTTGAGACTTAGGTAATTAATCCCGCAAAGCAGGAGCTCCACAGTTGTGCAGGAAGTCTGGCAGAGGAGGAGACTGTTGGGGTGCTCGGTGCAGGGCATGGGCAGTCGTGACAGTGCCTTGTCCAGGCAGTGCTGAACATGCTCCTGCCTTCAGCTGCCCAGAAGCTTGTTCAAGCTTTCCCTAATAAAGCCTTCTGACATCCCAATTCATTGATTGATTGCACAGAGCGATCTTGTACTGCTATCAATCTCTAGCTGTTTTTCTTACTAAAAATCTGAATCACAGAATGATTAAGGTTGGAGGAGACCTCGGGAGATCCAGTGCAACCCCTGCATGAGCAGGATCCCCTTGAGCACAGAGCACGGGTCGGTTCGGACAGGTTGCAGCATCTGCAGAGAGGAAGACTCCATGGCCTCCGGGTGACCAGCTCCAGGCTGCGGCTCCCTCGCAGCCAAGATGATTTCCCTTGTGTTCAGGGAGCTTCCTGGGCTGCAGTTTGTGCCCGTTGCCTCTTGTCCTGTCACTGGGCTGCACTGGCTGGAGTCTGGCATTTGTGGGTGTCAGGGTACCAAAGTGATATCCAAGTGATCTTCCTCAACCAAGAGCAAATCTTCCTTTCTCCAGACTTCCTCTCTTGTCCCTAGGGTCAGAGATTCCAGACGGTTGGCCTTAGAAAAAGCCTGAAGTGAGGAATTAGTTGTGCATGGCCTTTGTCTTCAGTGAAACTTAGCAGGCCTGACCCAGGCGTGAGGTGTCAGTGCCAGTATGGAGAGAGCAAGTGCCCGTCCTGTGGTAACTGTGGTGAAGGTCTCCTTGGATCAGCTGCCAGACCTTCCTCCTGCCCTGCAGAAGGTCGGATCGGGGTAGGTGGGGACTGTTTCATGTTAAACTGCTCATGTGCTGTGGTTTTCAGCAGTCGTTTTAAGCAGTTCATCCTGCCTTTCCCCAGTGGCGGGTGGCATGCCTGGTTCCTTCCTGGGCACTGCTGTGCCTGCGCTGTTGGGATAACTTACTGCTAAGTCTGCTGAGCAATCTGCATCACTGCATGGCTGCCCTGTTCTTCTGGTCACGTCTTGGCTGGTATATCATGTGCAGTTGCAAAATACTGAGTATCACTGGGACTAATGCAATATCTCTGGAAAACACAAAACAAATCCCACCTATAGTGATGGGCGGTCAGTTTAAATTGTTAACATATTGATAAAATAACCAGTGAATGGGCATTTCCGTGTTTAGTCCAGTAATGCCCCTGGATGAATGTTTCTATCATTGGCCTATATACACAACAGCTGAAACTAAATACTTTTTTAAAAGTCTTCGCACTGGGTGAGAAGCACCTTGGTGAGGGAAATGAATGAGACACTATCTCAGGACTGGAAAAGGAGCAAGATGGCCAGGACATCAAGGAGCTAATGGAAGTGGTGGGTGTGTGTGAAGCACTAGCTGAGTCTGCACTTTCCCAGGTGTGCGGGTGGCTCTGATGGAAGTGAAGGGACTCTGGTTGTGTGGCCAGGTGACATGGCATTGTTGTGGTTGATGGCTTATAATTAAGCAAGTAAATCCTACCCAGTCTTCCCTGCTCTCAGTGTGTACTTCGAGGTAGAAATCGGCTCAAATCACAGCATATTGCCTAGTACAGTGGGGCTTCAACCGTGACTACAACTTTGGCCTCTGAAATAGCACGGGAAGGGCATTACAAAAGGATGCTCTGGATGCAGGAACCGTGAATGTCCCTGAATGCTGCTGGGAGTGGGGCTTGCCTAAACCTGCCCAGGTCTCCTAGCGTTGAAGTCATTGCACTACCCCAGGCATCTTCATTCTGGGCTTCATCCGTTAAGCTCTTGTTTTAGCAGTGTGTGTTTGTGTACGCACACATGCGATTGTGTTTTTGTTGTTGTTCTAGGTGTGGCTGTACTTGCGCTGGATTAACTTTTGAATTTATTGACTTGAGAAGTTGTTATAGCAGTTTAAATTGTGCAAGCCATTCCCAAGTCTCTTCCTAACTTGCTGTTGTGCCTTTGTTTCTCTGTGCTTGGTTTAATTTCCTTTCTCTTGTGCTTCTTTTATCAGCACATGTCTGCGGATTCCCCCAGAAAGCCATGTCTGAGTTTCTGACCCTTTTTTACATCCCTTTGGTTTGGTTAAGAATTCCTGTGGTAAAATGAACTGTAACTATGATAAAACAAAAAAAGCAGATCTACTGTATCAATGCCAAGAGGCAGCCTTTACCATGAAGTGGTGTTTGTGCAAAAAAGTTGTGCCTCAGCTCTGGTTTCTCATTATGTGACCTGCAGTGACTCCCCTCTGGTTGTGCCCCATTCTTGAAATAGATGTGGACAGTGTAGCCCGGGACGTGTGGACAATCTAGTCTGGAAATGTGTATTTCTTTAAAAGTTCATAATAGTCAAGTGAATGGCATATAAAATGTGAACAGCATAAAACTGATCATGTCTTATTGACTGGATCTTGCATCTGTTTCCATCCTTTCCATCCAGGTGAATCAGCGCAATGTCCCAGGGATCGATAATGCCTACCTGGCCATGGATACGGAGGAAGGTGTGGAAGTTGTTTGGAATGAGGTTCAGTTCTCTGAACGCAAGAATTTTAAGCTTCAAGAGGTAAGCGGAGGGTCTTGGGCCAGAGCAGGATTTATAGGTGTGAGTGGCCTCTCATGTGGGTTATTGTCCGTACTTGCAGCTCATCTGTGACAGGAATGCTGTGCTGCCGAGAGGTGGGGAATGCGGCTTAAGCCCGACTTCTGCAGAAAATGTGCCAAAAAGCCCTTGCTGGGCTATTTCCATGAGCTCTTATGTTACTTTCTCTTTGTGACTGAGCAGTGCTGAGCTGAGTGCAGGGTATGATGGAATTGGATGCTGTTTGTTCTTAGAGCAGTGGCTTGACTTGTATCGTGTTGTACATGGGTGCCTGGACCCACAAGAAAGTAAGATATGGCCTGGGAGAGGTCGAAGTAGCTTTGTCTTTTTTCTGATGTTACAGGAGAAAGTTAAAGCAGTGTTTGACAACTTAATTCAGCTGGAACATCTGAACATTGTGAAATTTCACAAATACTGGGCAGATATAAAGGAGAATAAGGCCAGGGTAAGTGAAGGGCCCTTTGGGCTTTCTTGCTCTCTGTATCTTGTGTGTAACTAGTGAAGCAGAGGGTAATGTCTCACATTACCACCACAGGTGATCTTCATCACTGAATATATGTCCTCAGGGAGTTTGAAACAGTTCCTGAAGAAGACAAAGAAAAACCACAAGACAATGAATGAAAAGGTAACCTTTTTTTCCTTCATATGCACCTCATTCAGGCCCATCAGCCTCTGTGCACTCTTTATGAGTGTTCAGAGTTGCAGGCTGCCTGGGACAGCTATTCCTGCTTGCCTGGTTTCGTGCTGTTGTACAGCTTCTGGTGTGTGGTGTGATAGGCATGTCCTATTCCTTGTGTGCACGTGGGAAAGATGAAAGGGGTCTATGCATAACAGAAGTTTGGAGGGGAGGACATGTTTCTTGATCCATACAAGTGTGTGCAAACTGACTTGAGCACAGCAGTGTTGATCCAATCTGTCCTTAGCTTCCCACACTCTGTGCTGGAGGCGAAAGAGGCCAGGCGATGCCTGGTGGAGGGTATGTTCCTTCCTGTGAATGGCCTGGGGTTTAGTTCTTTTGCCACGACTCCCTTTTTCTGATCTTTGCTCTTGTCTGTAGGCCTGGAAGCGCTGGTGTACCCAGATCCTCTCTGCTCTCAGGTACGTGGGCTACAGGTGTTGGGGTCTGGCCATACAGCCTCCCTGCGTCTGTCGCTGCTGTGTGGAGTGTGTACAGCTGTAAACACATGCTGCTGCTTGTTAGCAAGCCTCGTGCAATGGAACCGAACAGCCAGTTGCATGGCCCATTTCCTGCCCCAGGGATACAGCCTGCAGAGTATTGGCTGTACTTCCTTTGTCAATCATAGGCTCTCCAGTTAAACAACACTGAAAGCCTCTAAGATGGTCCCAGTGGTAACTTACACCATAATGAGTATGTGAGTTGGGTATTAGGGAGCATTCTCTAGCATGACAGTATCCAGCATTATAAGTTGACTCTAACCATGGCTGAGAAGACTTGTGCAAAGAAGTTTCAAACCAAATTCTGTGTGAGTGGAGTGAGGGAAGTTTTCTTGACCTTTACAGGCTGCAGCCTTGCAGCGTGTGCTCTACTCATAATTGTGGTGTGATGTTGTTAGGAGCACACATGGAGCTGGAAAAATACGAATGCATGCAGAAGCTGTGGGGCACTATATTTCTTGATGTAGATCATCTGCAGGTGTCTTAGCGCACCCAGCAAAGTAGGATTAAGTTGTCTGTTTATTTTTATTTATTTAAGGCTATTCTCAACCTGAGCCAGAGTTAGTGTGTAGTTAATATCAGTCTTGGAACAACAACCCAGACATCAGAGCCAGATTCCCCCTCTGTAGAGAAAAATGTTCCCATGTGGCTAAACAGAGCTGTCCAGGCATAGTTAGGGTTCCAACAAGCCTGTTGGAGTTGACAGTCCATATTTGTGCTGGTGGTTAATATAAAAGCAAGCAGAGTGGGATGTAAAATCAGCTGTCTCAAATGTACCTGGGACCCCAGCACTGAAAAGCTTTACTTGCGCATGTTGGAAAACATGGCAAGACATCAATGCCTTTTGATGCTATATGGTGGGGGCAGAATAAGGCTCTGAGTTCTTCGGTATAACGTCTGAAGACTTTTAGCATCTTCCTGGCAGTGTTTCTCTGGTATTAGGGCAGATGAAGTCCTTCCTTTTTATCTTGGTACTCTGAGTTTCTGAGAATTGACCAGAAAAAGTCTCCTTTTCTCCCAAGTTTTGGAGGCCAGTTGCTTGGCTGTCCTGAGTCTGGCCCAGCGTACTGCCCGATGCACAGTCAGTTTATTTCACCACTGCTGTAAATCCCTGGCGTGGAGCCTTTGCCCTCCTGCTTCGTTCTGACGTTACAGTGACGGGGAGGGTGAAGGGAGGCTTCCCGCCTTGCCCTGGGCACTGTCCTCACCAGGGCTCTGTTCTGAATTTCTAGCTACCTCCACTCCTGTGACCCTCCAATCATCCACGGCAACCTGACCTGTGACACAATCTTCATTCAGCACAATGGACTGATCAAAATTGGATCAGGTAAGGCTTGCTAGACATGACCCTTGCCTGGGTGGGGGGGAATGCTGAACCAGCATGAAACTGCTGGTTTCTTCCTAGGCTATCTGGCATGATAGGCATGACGGTACATATATTCCTCCAGCACTGAATCAGTTGCACTAGAGCTTGGCAGAGGAGTTTGCTTTTGGTTGGACCACCTTCAAGGACAGAAGGGATAGATCCTGCTACACTGGATTCCCTTTAACCCCTTTCTAAGCTTTTGTTCTAAAAGGACTGATCTGAGAAATGGTGCAGAAACTTTCCAGTTTCATACACACACTGTCTTTGGGTTCATCTGCTCTGCCCTTCCCTCGCAAGCAGTCCTGCAACTCCATACACGTGGAGTTAGCCCCCCAGTGCTGCGGGGCTTTGAGAGCTCTCTGGAGGGTGGTGTCCATTGAGGTTACCTGCATGCTGCTTGTAACCGTGAAGGACTGTCAGTTGCTACTACCCCTCTGGCTATCTTCCAGCATTGCTCATGTTGACTTGGACTTCAACCTGTTACCCTGTGCAGGCAGCCACCTGTGCTGAAACACTTCTTTCATAAACAGGAGAGGATTTTTCCAGTGGTACATCCTTGGATGCTCTCTGCTTTTGTTTCCTCTATTTCTATTCTTGTGCCTCTCAAAATCTATTTGCAATCCAGATGTATTATCTGGCACCTAGGCTTCCCCTTCCACTGACAGCTTTGCTGCCTGCTTTCTGTCTGCTGCAGGGATCCTCAAACGAGGAGTTATGTCCATGCCGACCTGTACACTTTTCTCTACGTGAGTTCTTGGCTTGATGCTGACAGTGTATGGGAAGGAATGCTAAGCTTTATCTGTCATCTAAAAATAATTTCTCTTCATAAACCGCAGACCTCCATGGCTTTCCTGCCACCAGAGAGCTGTTGAACTGTCTCTTCATTCTGGGGTAGGGGTCTCGTATCTATAAAAGACTCTTATTTCTGCTTCCAGGCTGGAAGAAGGCAGGAGAAATGCGGGGCCCTGCAAGTGGCTGAACTCACTGCCCTTTGTATGGGTTGACATCACAGGGTTCACTTTATCAGCTTGCTCTGAATTTGTCCTGGTGGGAGGACTTCCAAGAGCTGCATCCATCTAATCCCTGCCTGCTGGCCAGCACAGCTGGCTCCATGACCTTTAGTTCGGGCCACTAGTGGGAAGTGCTGTATGTTCCACTGGAGGGGTGTGTAAGAGACCCTTCCCTTTCTAGTCCAGTTTAAACATACTGTACAACTGCAGTCTTTTGGACTGGTAGCTGACACTGTTTGCAAAAAAGAAACCATTCCTAACCTTGTAGCTTGGGTTGAGGTTTGGTAGGAGAGGGCAGATCTGTGTAGGAGCAAGGAGGGCATTCATGGGAGCGCTCAGCCCGAGTGGTGTCATTCAGGGTCTGTCTAGAGGAAAGGTAACTCCTCGCTGGTTCTGGTTCTGGTTCATAAGCAGTTGCCTCAATGTAGTTATGTGTTTGCCTACACCCTGCTTCATTAGAGCTTTGCTTCTCTGTCATGTTCTAAGGAGCAGAGGTGATTAGAGTGGCGAGCTCTTGCAGAGAGCACGGAGTGCTGTATCCTCAGCAAGGCTCCCGGTCGTGCTGAAGAGGACGTGCTCTGGAAGCGGCAATGTGCAGGAGTAGTGCTTAATTCTGGTTGCTCCTGGGCAGACTTTCTCCTGCTTCACTTCTAGGTTGCCTTGCCTACCTGTATTCAGAAATGAAGCAATGGGAGATTCTGATCACTGCTTAAGTACAAAGGAAGAGAGTGCAAGTGGAGTCGTCGAAAGAGGAGTTCTCCAAGCTGCATGGCTATGGCTGCAGCCCAGGCTGGGCTAGCGCTGTGCCAGCATTGCAGACTCTATTTTTGTTCCTGTAGTGCCGACCCAGCTAGGAGAGACAAAGCGTTGTCACCAGAATTGCTGGCTGTGCCCTAGCTTGAGATTCTCTGGTACTGCTGACTGTGCAAGAGGCAGGTTATTTTCATGTCTGGGTCCTACAGAGTTACTCTCAAGTCACTGGAAATGTTGGATTCAGGTTTATTGCTCTGTGTAGTTGGTTTTCAGAGGTGGCAGACATCTGAAAATTCTTCCATGTGTATTTAAAAGGAGTGAGGCAGTAATTCCAACGGATTTAAGTGGAGCAGTGGCTGAGCATGCTGCTGTCTGGCTGCTGTCTGTTCCCAGCACCGTTCTGGATTATGCTCCTGAAAACTGCTCTCTTCTGGTTTAAGCGAGGTGGAATACGCATGGCACGCGAGGCAGGAATACGGGGAAAGGAAGCCACAGCACTTCCCTGCGAGGCCGGAGGCAGTGAAGAGCAGCGCCCCAGAGCACCGTCACTGCTCACCTGCCCAGCCGCGGCCCCTCTGGGGCCTTGCTGGGTGTGGGGCAGCCTCTCTGTCTAGCGCTTCCTGCTGCCTCTTCTCTTGCTTGCAGAAGCACCAAAAAGATTCGCCCCGTGTTTTTTTGCTCTACATACAGTTCTGGATTGGTCTTTTATCTTTTCCAGGGTCATTTGTGCACTGCAGAATAAAAAGATTAATTTAGTAGTAAGGCTGTTACTGTTGCCATGAATTTGGGGGGAGAGTTGGAAGTGATACGCAGCTGATATGTGAAAGGAACTGTTAGGTGCAGTAGGTCATCTGGAAGAAAAGGAGCGAGAAGGAGGGAGGATGTCTCATACTGCTCAACAGTGTGAAAGCCATTCTTAACCCATTCTTTTTTTCTGACTTTTTTTCTTTGCTGCATAAAGTAAATATTAATAGATGTAAAGAGAATCAAATGGGAGGGAGCTTTGGGGAATTTGTGAGAAGAGGAAAGATACAAACTTCTAGACTTGCTGTTGGTGCCTAAGAGATGGGAACGTTCCAGTTGCTTTACAGAGTTGTGGTCGAATCAAGACATTCCTTGTGAGAATTCAGCTCTGTTTCCCTGTGCAAGTTCTTCTGCAAGTTCTTAGCACCCATTTCTCTGTCATGAGGGCGAGTTCTCTATGCGGAAAATTAATTTACCTGGAGTTGCTTCTGGGATCTGAAAGGGAACTTTCTTCTGGAGTTAGATGCTTTGCTGCCCTCGTTGTGGGGTGGGAGGTGGGTGTCTGGGTCTGTGCATGTCCGTACTATTTAGTGAATGGGCTATGAGGGGAGCAGGCTGCAAGGTGACTTTCAGTGTGACAGGTACTCTGAGTGCAAAGGAAGAACAGCGTTTAGGTAAGATGTTTGATCTGCATGAAGTACAGCAGAGAGCTGCTGCTTGCTGATGTTCAGCACTGTTGTGACACATTTCTTGTAATTTGCATTGGGAATGTAAGAACCAAACACAGGTGGAAAGAGGTGATGGATTAGAATAAATTTAAAATAACAACAAAAAACACTTAAAGCAGCTCTTAATGGCTTCATGTGCCCCATGAGATCTGACCACAGATTGAATATAAAGATATATAAAAGGTGCCACTTACTGCTTGCTCAGCTAGAGCCTTAGTAGCTGAGATGTCCCCCAGGGTGTGGGTGGGAGCCTAGTGTTATGCTGAAATATTTCCAGTGAGCTCCAGGCACTTGACTGGAAGTGCTTTCCTGTTTTCTGAATGCAGGGCACCTGCAAGGTTGGTAGGGGACCTGGCTGCTGCAGAGTGTCCTCAGCCTCTCCTTAGTTCAAGCCTGGGTGCCAGCTGACCTGGTCTTACCTGGTCTAAACTCTAGTATTAAATCAAGCAGCCAGGTATGCAAGCACAGTTGCTGCTTCAAAGATCCATGCCCAGGAGAAGCTGTTGGGATGTTAGAGGTCAGTGTCTGCTGAGGGGGGTGGAAAAGGGCTGTAGAGAACTCGCAGAAGTAACAGGATTTGCCGCAGCTTTGCCTCAGTTGTCTGTGGTCTTCTGCTGGGTCAGAAGCCACTTCTCAGTCAGAAGTGCTAATGTTTCTTAGGTTGATTTACAGAGGTGGTTGGAGGCAGGGCTGAACACTCAGTCTTGTTCGTGTTTTGCTCCGACCCAGCAGTCTGTAACGATATTAAGTGCTTGCTGTTTCATCAACTCATTGACTTCTGTCTTGTTTTACTTTCCGCTTACGGGCTGCTCTGTTACCAACAGTCTTTCATAGGATTTTTGCTAATGGTGAGCAAACTTCTCCACTCCTGTGGTGTGACTGTACTCCTATATGTGCATATATATATATATATAAAATGTATATATATAATGTATATATATGTAATGTACGTTTTATATATATATACACACACATGTGCCTTGCTACACACATGCACACTCTAACTATGATTTATACAGTGTTCCCTTGCTATAAGGCTGGTGTAAAAGTGTTCAGCCTGGGCCCATCCTGCTGGAGACGTCTGTCCTTGCTGGCTGCAAACTGCTGCTTTTGTGCTCAGCCAGAGCCTTACAGAGAGGGAGCACTGCCCTTTTTGAAGTCTCCTGGGTGTTAGTTCCTCCTCTCCTTGTTCTCAGTGTGCTGCTCCGTGGACCCCAGTGCATGCTGGCTTCTGCATGTTAAGCCATCAGATGCATTGCTCTGAGCTGTTCCCGAGTGAACTTTCCATGTACATTTAGACTCTTCCCTGCTACTATTCTGCTAGACTTGGCTGAGCAACAGATCTGGAATAGTCTTTGCTTTGTGCTTAGATATCCAATTGCTTGCTTGTAGTTTTAACTCCTTAGACATTTTCTTTTTAAGATGAATGTTTTGGTGAAATCTGTCCTGTTGCTGGTGGCCAGAAAGATCTCCTACCTACCCCAAAAAATCCCTGGTTGTGAAGCCAGGCTTGCTTATTATTTTTCTCCATCCAAAGCTGTTTTGGAGAAAACTTGGGCATTCGCGTATGTATTTATTATCCATCAGGGTGTTCTCTGTGGTCAGAACTTGTTTCAGCTCAACCCTTGGGAACCCACCAGCAGTCAGATGGAAGTGGTAGTGGGAGGAGGCCATGTTCGAATGGCCCTGTGCAGCCTTAGCGTGTGTGGAGGGTTGCGCACGGGTTACGGCGCTGGGCAGCGGCGGGCATGTGGCGTGATGCCCTGCGCCTCGCGGGGCATGTCGGGGGCTTTGCAGCCTGGGGGCCTCCGCGGGGAGCTCTGTGCCCGCAGGAGGCTCCGTGTGGGCGTTGGGCTTCCCGGCGAGCTGCTGGGCGCCTGTACCACTAGGCTGCTTGTGCGGGATGGGGTGCGAGGCTGCACTGCAGTGACAGTCGGAGCCTGCAGCGTCAGGCGGCTGCAGGCCGCACCAGGAGCGGTTGCAGCGGGCCCTGGCAGCTGGGCGTATGGCGACCCGGCTGTTTCTCAGCAGTGAAGCCACTGCACTTTGCTCAAATGGAGCAAAATGGACTAGAACAAGAAGCTGCCGCTCTAATAAGGCAAGAAAAGGCCTTCAGCCAGTGGTCTCCAGGCCTGAGAAAATGGTGTTATTTCTTCCTCTGTGCTTAGGCAGCATCAGGTAACCTTGCAGTTTTGAGTGCTCTCAGCTGATTTCTTGAACTGGATTTAATGTATTGTGCCATCACTGTGCATTGTTGAGATGAGAGCTGGAAGGCTGTATAATTCTTTATGTCTTCAAAAGTAATTTGGAGTTTGAGAACACTTCCCAATGAGCCTCCGTTGAACTGATGAGGCTGTGACTGACTGGTTTTCATAACTAGTCTTATTCATTTCTTTACACTTTCAGTTTTGTCACCTGATGTTTAAAGACTTGTCACAATGTTTTCAAATACTTGAGATACCTGAGACACTTCACAGGTGATGGAGAAATCAATGTGGGCAGAGATATGTGAGACACTTCATAGGTGATACAGAAATCATGTGGGGATCACTAGGATGTCTTAGATGTGGCTTTTTCTTTTCCCCTTGAACTAGGTCGAGTGTATTTTAAAGAAAAAAAAAAATTGGATGTTTGAAGCTGGGCATAGAAAAATCTACCACAAAAAGAGGAAAGGGGTTAAAAAAACGGTTAACTTGTGTGGTTTTTAGCTTCTAGGTGTTCAGTTTTATGTGCAGAGTCAAGCACATTGCCAGTGGAGCCAAATACTTTCAGTGTTTAAAAACTTGGCCAAACTAAGGCAGACTTTTGCTAGCAGGGGAAAAGCTTTGTGTCCACCACCAGATACGTCTGGGAATGGAATCTAAAAGATGAATGGTTCTGAGTGGAACTTCTGCCCAGAATGCTACGGAAGGCCCAAAGGAACGTGGGTACCCCATGCCACTCTTCAAATAGTTTACTCTTTTGAAAAGTGGTTTTCTCTTTGTCCTACCTTGTTTTGTGTTGTCTTGAAGACTCCCTAATGTAAGAGCTTGCTGTGAAATGAAGATTCTTCACATGAGGTCTATTCTTGTGGAACTCTTGAGCAAACTGAATGCAAACAGTTTGGGTCTGATTGTTAATGTGTTTCAGTGGAATTCTGTATGATTTGGGCCTAAAGGCATGTGAGATGAGTTATGTTTTGATTCCATCTTCTGCTTTTAAGGGATGTGCTTTTTTTTTTTCCTCTGTCCTTTGTTTAAGTCTTCTAAGATTATTTGGTTGTGCAGCTTCACTGTTGTAAAAACAAGGCTCATCACAGAAATGTGAAGTCTGAAATTTTAGAGTTAAACCTAATGTTCAAATGCAGTTTGGCTTTACAAGTTTAATTGACTATGCATTTATACTAGTTCAATCCAAACTTCTGTTGGACAGGGTGGTTCAGATGGTAAACCAATTCTAGTACTCCCACATTCAAGGACTCTCATTTTCAGTGTGTATCTGTCTTCTGGATGTGTCAGTAGAAGATTTCCCCAGAGCAGGTTGGTCCATAGCAATTTGGTGAATTTCTTTTCTTGTTTTTCTGAATCCATGTAATTTTTGTGCAGTTATGTGGGTCTACTATAGTTAGGTAGCTCCCTGTCATTTCCATTGTAGATGAATTAAGCAAGCATAGCAATCTTGCTTCTGTTAGCTGCCCTGTCGTCTTTGTGCTGCAAGTGCTATATTGCAGCCAGATGATGCAACCCAAGCAGCGGCTTGACCAGTTCTCAGCTCTTCTGGTCCAGAGCATGCAGAGACTGGGTGGCTTGGTTCTGTGTGCAGCACAGCAGTGTGTGGGACTCCAGGTCTTCCTGGATACCTGTTTGGAATGAAGTTGAAATGAACTCAACCAGATAAAGTGCTGATGGGTAAACCAGGTAAATCTACTGGTGCTACCTGACTACAGTATGCTGGCAGGTTTTATAAGTACTTATCTTACAGGTCCTGTTTTCCTGTTCTTGTGTCTGTGCTTGTGTTCTACTTCTGCTATGAGCACGTTCAAGCTGAATCACAGAATAATTGAGATTGGCAGGGATGCCGGAGATGATCTGGTCCAACCCCCTGGCTCCAGCAGGGTCGGTGGAAGCAAACTGCCCAGGACTCTTCCCTCAAGTTTGGAATATCTCCAAGGATGGAGACCCCACAACATCACTGAGTGTCCTGCTGCAGTGTTCAACCACTGTCACAGTGAAGAAGAGTTATCTTGTGTCCAGAGAGAAACACGACAGTTAAACTAAGAATGACTTTCATTTAACATATAAATGTAATTATCCTTCTACAGAAAGTTTGACAGAGCATGGTGGTTCTGCTCTTTCCTTTCATCGTTCATTGCTATACCTTTGTATTTATTGGTGTGGAGAAGGGTGCCTCTCAAGCTCTGCTATTTTTTGTATGCTGTCAGCTCCCTGATACAAGTGCTGCAGCTTCTGCATTTGCTTTGAGGCGAAAGGATTGGTTGTTTTAAGCAGGTGTTGGTTATGCTGCTCAGATGCAGGGCCAATGGATGTGACAAGGATCAACACAGGTGTAAGTAGTTGGGGGGGGTCTAGAGTAAAATCCAAATAATTAGTTTAAAACCCCTGGACTAGATCTGCAGGGCTTTGTGATGCTTAAACTCTGCTCAGTTTGTATCTGCAACTGCATTTTCTTTTTCACTTCATGTTTTTGGCCATGAGTTTCATTTTTCTAGCTTCCTAGTTGCTTATTTTCTAGGCTGTGTTCCCCCTAATGAAAATGCACATATCACATCTGTGCAAATGAAGTGAATTGAGAGATACCTTGGTTTTGTGCACCCAAAATGTAAGCCAAAAGGCTCACCTTTTGTAGTGGTGAAAGCTTTGAGCATTTGTGTGCAGAGGGTGATAATGTGGCATAAAGTGTATCCTGGCTCTACGGCCATCCCTTGAGAGTCGCAAACAAATGGTCTTGCAGTGAGGTGAAGAATTTTGGGTCGCAGTTGTGTTGGAGCAGCGCTGCAAAGCTGGGATAGTTCATGGTCCCCAGCTGCAGGAATGCTGAGCTAGCCTGGACTGGATCTTAAGGACCAGTTTTTGTCCATCACCCCTCTTTCCTCTGCTTTCTAAACCCGCTGAGGTCTGGAGTTCACTGTACTTCCACACTTTACTAGAAGAGTGAGACAACAACATGTTCCTGTTTCAGAGGATGCACTGGCATTTGCAAGAGATTGAGTTGAATGTTCCCCCTCAATGGCTGTTTAACCCTTGATTTTTTTTGAGCAGATGTTGAGCAGATTAGCTCGCCTGTTTGAAGGAGGAAGTGGTGAATACAGAACAGATGTAGGTGAGAACTGGATATAGGACAAGGGGAAAATGTCTTCTGCAGCCTGTGGTGTTTAAAACAGCAAGTCCATGTGATTAAGCATCTCCTCTAAGATTTGCCATTGGTGACAGCTGGGAGGTAATACCACCAAGTAAGTTCTTGGTTGATGCTCCTAATGACTGACTAGCTTTTTGATAAGCTCTCTGTTTACCCTGTTGAGATCTCTTTGCAGTAGCATGTCCTTGAGAGTTTGAGAGGTCTAAGCAAGCTCTGTGTGCTCTTGTAAATAATACTTATTTTTCTTTTTTTTTTATGCTTTTATTATCAGCTTGTTTGCCAAAGGCAAGTTGCTTGCCTTTCCTTCTACTGTACTTCATGTCCCTGCCTATCATCTGCCTTGCATGGGCACCAGATTTGACTGAAGCCTTCTCCAAAACCCATCATCCCTATGCTAATTCCCTGCTAATTCAGTCCTGTAGTATCATGTCTTTCTGTAGACTGCCCTGCGCTGTCTTCCCCTCCTCTGTGTCTGAGGAAGGCGCATTCACTGTTAATGGTGATCTGCCCTTCTGGCCTTCACTGATTGTCTTTGTTTATCATAACTGTCCCTGAATTTGAGGAAAAACTTCTTGCCCATGAGAGTGCCACAGCCTGGAGCAGATTGTCCAGAGGGGCTGTGGAGTCTCCTTTTCTGGAGATGCTCAAACCTGCCTGGACATGATCTTGTGCAGTGTGCTCAAGGGGACCATGCTCATGTAGGGGGTTGGCCTATGTGATCTCCAGAGGTCTCTTCCACCCTTAATCATTCTGTGATTCTGTGACTTTCCTGCACCTGATTCTTTACAGAATTAAGAGCCATCCATAGGTATATCATCTCCCACGTTTGTCCAGTTAAACGATTTCCTGATGTCCTTGTACATGCCCCAAGTCCTCACCACGTGCTTCTAACTGGGCCAGCAGTGTAAGACTGTAGTCTCAGTGTTGTAGTTATGTGTTGATATGTCAGTAATTAACACCGATGTGTGTCCAAAAAATCCATCTCTGCTTAGGTCTATAAGGCATTTGGAGAAGGATCTGGTGGTAATCATAGAATCATAGAATGCTTAGGGTTGGAAGGGACCTCTAGAGATCGTCTAGTCCAACCCCCCTGCACACGCAG